>VDFB02335102.1:0-10961 GCA_007258455.2 Sequoia sempervirens | reverse complement strand
CCTAAGTGTGTGCCTTGTTTAATTACCTTGTCTAGATAGAAAACATCAAATTAAAGTCATGGAGATAATTTAATAGAAGTCTTTTATAATGGATGAATAAATTAAATAAATAATGTTAAAGAGATTGTTTGATTTTAATAAATTAAACTTTATGATAAATTCTTTTATAATTAATGTTATAATAAAATGAAATTTTGAAGTAAGAAAATAGAATATTAAAGGTGATTTTTATATGACAGAGTATTTGGAAATTAAACATTAAAAGATTTAGTAACAAATTATAGTTGAAATAAATTAAAATGATAAAACATGAAATAAAATATTGAATTGGAAAGTTGCAATTATTAAACAACATCAAATAGAAAGAAATTGAAGTGGCAATAATTAAGTCAGATTTATTCTAAATTGTGGCATGACAGCCAACCAATGCATGCTGCTACAAGATTTACTTAATTGGCTAAAAATAAAAAATAAAAATAAAAAACAAAAAAACAAAAAAAAAGAAAGCAGGGAATCTTTCTCAGTTTTAGATTTTCTAAAATAATTGCCTTTTTATGGGCTTTTTATGAAGAGAAGGGGGATTTTTGGGGGGGAATTACAATTTTGGGGATAATGGTTGGAGTCCAAAAAGAAGCGGAGCTGTAGGCAAGGAGCTGGTCTTGGCACTAATCTTCAGCTGCTCCAATCGTCATTATATCCAGGTTCATTATTTCTAAAATATCTTCCTCTATTTTGAAGCAAAAGTTTCCCAGTAGAAGTTGTTGGTAATATGTCATTCGACTGTTTGTGCTCATAAGAAGACATTTGAATGGGAATTTGAATTTGTATTTGAAGGTTCTTGTAGTCTTAGAACATCTATTCTTCATGCCCTGTTTGTTTCCTAATAAACGCATTAAAATTTTTATAAACTTCAGCCATGGGGTTTGTAAAGGTGTTATCTCACCTTGTTTTGAAGATTTTGCTAGACCTTGGCCGTCCTATTCTTAATATTGTTCACTTTGTACATGCCTGCGCAGTCTGTGACTCTATAGATTGCATGTCGACTTGCCAGGGCATATACAACTAAAATCTAAATGATAATAGATCTCTTCAGGTATTCTTCATTTCAGTTCACATGCTTAGTCTCTGTCTTCGCATTTGCAAACATGTAGACCGAGGCACTTACAACTACAACATATATCCTTTAGGATTAAGAGATGCTCAGTCGTTGTTTTAAAATTCCCATATTGACAGGTTTGGGCATCACATAAATTAGCGTTCAGCCCCATTGCATACATGTTTTTCGTCATGGCCTGTAGATTTCCTTTGAATTGTGCTTGAGGGATATCCATCCATTGTTCCAAAGTGCTCATGGAAAATGTTAATGAAAGGTCATGGAAATTGGCTTTAATTCTGCTCGTTGCATTTTCTTGTAGTCGTTCAACACTCCTAATTTGTGTATTTTCCTATAATCATGGCATTGTAATCCTACATGCATGCATTTGATAGAGATTGCATGATTTAGATCGAACCGTTTAGCATGATCTTATCATAGGTTTTGTCAATACCATCATCATTATTTCTAACTCAAAGCATAACCTATAATTTCGGCATTCCCTGAGTTGGTATCTCTCTGAGGCCTTCTATCAATTAGTTTATTGTTTCCTCAGTCAGTTTGTATTTCTTCCCTATCACTTATTTCAACAATCTTATCACTAAATTCATATGCAACCATGTTATCCTCATGCAAATAGATCTGTGTAGAATACATTTTGCTTTTGTTGCAGCTGTTAACTCATCTCTCTTCCTCTGTCGCTATCTGTGAATCCTGCATGCAGATGATCTATCAATATAAAAATAAATTTGTTTAATATAATTATCTTTATCGAAATGTGAATATCATTTTCATACATTGATAATGGTAACTATTATAAACATATATAAATTAAGCCTGAAATCGGTGTTCCTTAAATGAAAACCAGTGGTAATAATTTTGTATGATTCGATTGAGTTATGTATGATTAGTTTGTAAACATATCATATTTTACTTAACTTAATAAAGAAGCTTTTTAATAGCCTATACTTTGGGGTATACCTTAGGAGATTCCTAAAAAGGCTCCACGTAATATTCCCCCTAAAAAAATCCTTTCTTAAAAAGAAAGAAATGAAAAGCCTTTCTTGTAAAAGAGGCACTTAATTCTATGCTCAATTAACCATTAATGTATAGAATGATTCTTACTTCCTTTTTGGAAAGTGGAATATATTATATTAAAATCTAAATAAATAAATAAAGTAAACTAAATTAGGCTCCTTAAGTCTAAGGAAAAGGAAGGAAGGTCAACGTGGAAGTCCTTAACTTAAGTTATTCCTTATATAAAGTTAAGTATATTTTCATGTTCTATACAAGGAATCTTTTAAACTAAATTAAGTTAGAATAAATAGGTTTCCATTAGATTATCTCCTTTCTAGGGAAAAATAAATAATATCCTAAGTAGGAATAGTATAATTAATTATATATGATTCATTTTATGTTTATAACTCTTTTAAATTACTTTTAAGATAATTTATTTGTAGGGTAAATTATATATGAAAGTAAACAAATAAATAAGTAGTTAATTATAAATGAATTAAGATATGTATGTATTGATAAATGTAAGTTTATGAAAAATACATAGATGTATTGTAAATTAATTAGTAAAGGATTTATACTTTTTTTAGTATTGTATTTAATTGTGTAGATCAAGAAGTATCAATTGTTTCTTAGAAAGATTGATAAAGTGTAAAAGATAAAAGAAGCTAGTGATGAATATAAGATTTACCTTTGAATTTGATGATTTATCTTTAATCTTAAAATGAATGTCTCAAGAATCCCACCATGTCTCTATGATCTGTTATGTGTTTTGAGTGGTAGTGGAAACAAGTGAATGGTCATTGTTTGGTATGAATGTGGGTTTTGTTAGATTGTGTAATCCTTATGTAAGTGACTAATAGGAGTCTTCCAGAGGCTAGGGGAGATTCTTTTCTTGATGAGAATATGTTAAATCTTGGGGATAATTGCTTTTGCGTTTGCATTGAGCTTGTATGTGATGCCTAGTAGTCTCGCACAGTATGTTCATCTTGTGATTGGAGTTTGTAACTTGAAAACGGGAAGGATATGCCTCACCATGTTGTATTGATTAGGAGCTTATGATTGTGCAAGTGGCTTTGTGCTTGATTTCATTGGTTTTCTAGCTTTCGGTAAGGGAGTGGCTCTTAGTGGGGTCCTGGCACACAAAGGGGTGCCAGGGTAACTCACTAAGAGTTTAATCAAGTGATAATCTAATTAACTAATTAGGAGAATTAGGTAGTTAAAACACTAATCAAGATAAGATAATGCCTTGCTCATGGATCAAGTGCTCGTATAGGCTTGAGATGAGTCGAGAAGGCCTGGAATGGCAAGACCAACTACCTGGTCCATTTGGAAGGTAAGTTGGTCCCGCATAGTTTGTATGGGGGTCTGGCGGCCGGTAGAGGCAGTCAGGGTAACCCAAGATGGGGGTCCGGTAGCCTAGGAAGGTTACGCTAGGGTAACCCATAGCAGATTGTGCAATGACACTCCCTCCTATGAAAACTTTGTACTCCCTTGGTTCTTTACATTCCCTTAGTTGATTTTGTGCCTCTAGAAGTGTTTTGTATGTTATTGTTGTTGTTCCGTGATTGTTCAACATTGTAATGTCAACCATATTTTGCCTTGTACCTTTGTCCTTCTGTGGTTTAATATCGTTGATGTTGTTCTACTTGTTCATGTATGTCATATTAGCCTTGAGCATGTTTGTTAGTGATGGTGGGAACCTTTGCTATCTCCTAGCACGGGGGGTGGGCCTTCGGGTTCCATCTGGTTGGGTGGAACGTGTATTGATCTCCATTGTGTTCCCTTCTCCTGTGCGTGTCGTGATGACTTCTCTTGATCTATGGACTTCGGCATTGTACCAACCCTCGAGATTTGTTATACTTGTATTTATATTGTACCACATTGATGTGTCATGTCTCATGTTTGATGTTCACACCTCACTGGAAATTGAGGAGATAACTTTTAGAATGTAAATGTATTGATGTATCTGATGAAGAATGCTACTATGTATTGGACTAGAACTAGTTGGCATTATATTTGTAATTAAATGATTTGAATCAATTTAATTCCATGTAAATATGTTATGGTTGTACTTTATTTTGTTGATTCAAGTAAATGGAATATTTTGATGCAATCTTCTTAATAATGTTAGTACTTGGTTATTGTAATGTTTCTTAAAGGTTACATGTTAATTTTTAGACGTGAAAAGTAATGATGTCGTAGACCCTAGAGGACTTAGACTAGAGAACTTAATATTAATGTTAATTGCATACAAGTGAATGTTGCACCTTAAAAAAAAAATTGTTCTACCTCAGGTTGTTAGTGTGCGTTCTCTAGGGTTTGTGGCGGGTCATTACTTATGGTATCAGAGCCCAAGTTCAAACACTGGGTGCTCTGGGTTTATATATATGAGCCCATTAAGTTGTATTAGTTACGTAGATTTTGAAGTTTACGTTTTTCCTTGTTGACCTCCTCTAATACCCTGAACTTGTCCTTGGCAGCGTATGTGTAGGATAATGCCTAGAGGACAGGGTCGAGGTAGAGGGCATGGTCGAGGACGTGGTAGTGGCCGTGGGGTCAACCTTGAGGACTCCACTCCACAGAGTTCCCATGGATTAGACCGTGGCGAACGACAAGGTTCTCAAAGCAATCAGGGAGGTGGAGAACAAAATCTGGGACAATTGGGATTGGAAGGTGCACAGTTGCGTCAATTTTTTGAAGAGGTTCTTGCCCGTCTTGGTCCAAGACAGGAGGGTGAACAGCTAGTGAATAGAGAGAGAGAAAGGTCTCCCAAAAGGAGAGAGTCTACAATTGAGCAAGATGCCATTCTAGCTAGTCATATGAGGGATCTTCTTCGTGCACGTCCTCCTACATTCGATGGGACTGGCAGTGGTCTAGAGGCAGAAACTTGGTTAATCGATCTGAACCGGTGTTTCGCTATGCATCCATATGGTAGCAATACCAAGGCCAGGTGCGCTATCATGCATCTCCGAGGTTTTGCTTCCACATGGTGGCATCTTGAGGAGCAGAAGCTCCATATGGATATAGATTCAGTGTCATGGGAGATGTTCCTTGAGCGATTCAGAGCTCGGTTCTTGTCTGACCATTGGCGGCAACTTCGAGCAGATGAGTTCCATGAGTTGAGACAAATGGCGATGTCAGTGGAACAGTATGAGCGGAAATTCTATGAACTTAAGCAGTATGCTGGCATTTGTGATGACGAAGGCATGTTAGTACAACACTTTATCAGGGGTTTGAATTCCCGTATTAGTGGTGGTGTTCGGGTATTCGAGCCGAAAACTATGGAAGTGGCTGTGGAGAAGGCTCGGATAGTTGAGGAGAATCTAGCTATGGATTTTGGTGGGCAAACAGGCATACAAATTAGTAGTGCACCTCCTATTAGTGTTGGATCTCAGGGTGGTACATCTCAGGCTGTAGGACCCTCTGAGCAGCATCAGGCACTCGATAAGTTTGAACAACAACAACACTCTCAGCCAAACCATAAGAATTCTCAATATCAACATGGTGGTAGATGGTTTCAGAAAAAGAGAGATCGGAATTGGAAGCGATCTCAACGTAACCGTATCAATCAGCCAGCACAGAGTACTCAGTCTACGATTAGTGGAGGTAGTATTCTGCAGATTGGTGCACCTCCTGATAATGGTGGATTTGGTAGAGGTACGGGATGTTTCGCTTGTGGCCAGCAGGGTCACATTGCTCGACAGTGTCCTCAGAAGGGAACTTCTGGATTTAGTCAGAGACCGGTGGCTTCAGAGCCGACTGTAGGAGATGTCGGCATATCGCACAGGGTGTTTGCCGCGGTTGGAAACCGCCAGACCGAGCACCAAGGTGCAAATGGAGAGAATTCTGGTGGAGGAAGAACAACATTCTTCAGAAACCATGGGCGTCCTATGGCTTCGAGAGTTGATCCTTGGGGGACGAGTTTAGGTCCAGGTGTGGGTCCATTGGGATCCTAGGGTCGAGTCTTTTGTCTTTGGGAGGATGTGTCCCTATTGCTTTGCTTACTGTATCTAACAATACTTTGATTGTATTTGGGCACTATGTGACTTGTTGTTTGATGAGACTTGGATGTTATATAGATGAGGTGATACTATGATGTTTAGATATGATGACTTTTGATGACATTTTGATGCTTAGTTTGATGATAATTGATGACTATTGATGACATTATAATACTTTGATGCTTTGAACTTAATGCTTAGATATAGTGATTCTTAGTGACACTAATCTAATTGATGATTTAAGCTTATATTATGGTTAGAAAATTAGTTTAAACTGCTTATGTGAGTTATTATGGATATTAACATTATGTGATTACCACGCTTTGATGTCAGTCATTATGTATTGGTGATGGGAAACAGTGTTGCATCACTCGCTTGCGAGTGCCCTGCGACTCTGCGAATTCCCCATCACTGTGTGATTAGCTATTTTTCTCTATGCACATGTTCGACCGTGTGATTTGTTGCAGGTTGCAGGTTCCAAGCCTCGACTCCACCTGTACTAACAGGAATGGGCGAGCATAAAAACCCAATGGAGTTGTTGTTTCGGAGGTAGCACCGGTTCCCCCACTTTGAGCCATCATCCTCATCGAGGATGAATCCTTATTGTCACAACTCTGTCTGTAAGGTCAGTTGAGTTGTTTTGTCTCCATTGTTGTCATTTGCCTTTTGTTTGTATTGTAATTAAAGGTATATGTTGATATGTGATTCGTTGATGTTTGAAGTGTTGTTGTATGTCTCGTTCCTACCTTACAACTTCCAGGAGTAAGTCGAACCTTAGGGGGGGAGGATGTAATACCCCTCCACACTGTGTATCATTGTTGATGATACCTAAGTGTGTGCCTTGTTTAATTACCTTGTTTAGATAGAAAACATCAAATTAAAGTCATGAAGATAATTTAATAGAAGTCTTTTACGATGGATGAATAAATTAAATAAATAATGTTAAAGTGATTGTTTGGTTTTAATAAATTAAACTTTATGATAAATTCTTTTATAATTAACATTATAATAAAATGAAATTTTGAAGTAATAAAAATAGAATATTACAGTACTTTTAAATGAAAATTTAATTGAAATTAAAATAAGAATAAAGATTTATTAACAACAAAATTATAGAAGGAAAATTAAAATGATAAACACGCAAATAAAATATTGAATTGGAAAGTTTCGTAATTATTACAACAACATCAAATAGAAAGAAATTGAAGTGGCAATAATAAAGTCGATGATTCTAAATTGTGCATGATACCAACCAATGCATACGCTACAAGATTTACTTAATTGGCTAAAATATAAAAGAAAGCAAAATCTTTCATAAGCTTGTGATTTTGAGAAATAATTGCCTTTTTATGGGCTTTTCATAAGGGGGGGGGAGGAGGACAATTTTGGGGGGGAGAATGGTGGAAGTCCAAAAAGAAGCAGAGCTGTAGGCAAGGAGCTGGTTCTTGGCACTAATCTTCAGCTGATCCAATCATCATTATATCCAGGTTCTTTATTTCTGAAATATCTTTCTCTATTTTGAAGCAAAAGTTTCCCAATAGAAGTTGTTGGTAATATGTCATTCGACTGTTTGAGCTCGTAAGAAGAGACATTTGAATAGGAATTTGACTATGTATTTGAAGGTTCTTGTAGTTTTAGTGCATCTATTCTTCATGCCCTGTTTGTTCCTAATAAACGCATTAAAATTTTTATAAACTTCAGCCATGGGGTATGTAAAGGTGTTATCTCACCTTGTTTTGAAGATTTTGCTGGACCTTGGCCGTCCTATTTCTTAATATTGTTCACTTTGTATATGCCTGCATAGTCTGTGACTCTATAGATTGCATGTCGACTTGCCAAGACATATACAACTAAAATCTAAATGATAATAGATCTCTTCAGTTATTCTTCATTTCAGTTCACATGCTTAGTCTCTAACTTCTCATTTGCAAACATGTAGACCGAGGCACTTGCAACTACAACATATATCCTTTAGGATTGAGAGATGCTCAGTCGCTGTTTTTAAATTCCCATGTTGATGGGTCTGGGCATCACAGAAATTAGCATTCAACCCCATTGCATACATGTTTTTTTCATCACAGCCTGTAGATTTCCTTTGATTTGTGCTTGAGGGATACCCATCCATTGTTCCAAAGCGCTCATGGAAAATGTTAACGAAAGGTCATGGAAATTGGCTTTATTTCTGCTCGTTGTATTTTCTTGTAGTCGTTCAACACTCCTAATTTGTTCATTTTCCTGTAATCATGGCATTGTAATCCTTGATGCATGCATTTGATAGAGATTGCATGATTTAGATCAAACCGTTTAGCATGATCTTACCATAGGTTTTGTCAATCCCATCATCGTTATTTCTAACTCAAAGCATAATCTACAATTTTGGCATTTCCTGAGTTGGTATCTTTCTGGGGCCTTCTATCAATTAGTTTATTGTTTCCTCAGTCAGCTGGTATGTCTTCCCCATCACTTATTACGGAAATCTTATCACTAAATTCATATGCAACCATGTTAATCTCATGCAAATAGATCTGTGTAGAATACATCTTGCTTTTGTTGTAGCTGTTAACTCATTTCTCTTCCTCTGTCGCTGTCTGTGAATCCTGCATGCAGATGATCTGTCAATATAAAAATAAATCTGTCTAATATAATTATCTATATGGAAATGTGAATATCATTTTCATACATTGATAATGGTAACTATTATAAACATATTTAAACTAAGCCTGAAATCGGCGTTCCTTAAATGAAAACCAGTGGTAATAATTTTGTATGATTCGATTGAGTTATGTATGATTAGTTTGTAAACGTATCATATTTTACTTAACTTAATAAGGAAGCTTTTTATTAGCCTATACTATGGGGTATACCTTGGGAGATTCCTAAAAAGGCTCCACGTAATATTCTCCCTAAAATAAAATAAAATCCTTTCTTAGAAAAAAAAAAGAGAAATGAAAAGTCTTTCTTGTAAAAGAGGCACTTAATTCTATGCTAAATTAACCATTAGTGAAAAAAAATGATTCTTACTTCCTTTTTGGAAAGTGGAATATATTATATTAAAATCTAAAATAAATAAATGAATTAAACTAAATTAAACTCCTTAAGTCTAAGGAAAAGGGAGGAAGGTCAACGTGGAAGTCCTTGATTTAAGTTATCCCTTTTATAAAGTTATGGAAGTATATTTTCATGTTCTATACAAGGAATCTTTTTAACTAAATTAAGTTAGAATAAATAGGTGTCTCTTAGATTATCTCCTTTTTACGGAAAAGTAAATGATATCCTATGTAATTAGGAATAGTATAATTAAATGTATATAATTTCTTTCATTCTCTTAAATTACTTTATGGTAAATTATATATGAAAATAAGTAGACAAGCAAGTAAATAATAGATAATTATAAATAAATTGAGATATGTATGTGTTGATAAATGTAAGTTTAGGGAAATTACATAGAGGTATCGTAATTAATTAGTAGAGGATTTATACCTTTTTTTTGGTATTGTATTTAATTGTGCAAATCAAGAAGTATCGTTTCGTAGAAAGATTGATAAAGTGTAAAATATAAAAGAAGCTAGTGATGAATATAAGAGTTACCTTTGAATTTGATGATTTATCTTTAATCATAAAATGGATGTCTCATAATCCCACAATGTCTCTATGCTCTCTTATGATTTTGAGTGGTAGTAGAAACAAGTGAATGGTCATTGTTGGTATGAATGCGGGTTTTGTTAGAGTGTGTAATCCTTATGTAAGTGACTAATAGGGGTCTTCCAGAGGCTAGGGGAGATTCTCTTCTTGATGAGAATATGTTAAATCTTGGAGATGATTGCTTTTTCTTTTGCATTGAGCATGTATGTGATGCCTATTAGCCTCGCACAGTATGTTCACCTTGTGATTGGAGTTTGTAACTTGAAAGCGGGAAGGTTATGCCTCGCCATGTTGTATTGATTATGAGTTTTAAGATTGTGCAAGTGGCTTTGTGCTTGAATTTATTGGTTTCCTAGTCGTCAGTAGGGGAGTGGCTCTCAGTGGGGGTCCGGCACACAAAGGGGCGCCAGGGTAACTCACTAAGAGTTTAATCAAGTGATAAGCTAATTAATTAATTAGGAGAATTGGGTAGTTAAAACACTAATCAAGATAAGATAATGCCTCGCTCATGGATCAAGTGCTTGTAAAGGCTTGAGATGAGTCGAGAAGGCCTGGAATGGCAAGACCAATTCCCTAGTCTATTTGGAAGGTAAGTTGGTTCCGTATAGTTTGTATGGGGGTCCGGCGGCCGGTAGAGGCAGCCAGGGTAACCCAAGATGGGGGTCCGGTAGCCTAGGAAGGTTACGCCAGGGTAACCCATAGCAATTATGCGATGACACTCACTCCTACGACAAATTTGTACTCCCTTGGTTTTTTTACATCCCCTTAGTTGATTTTGTGCCTCTGGAAGTGTTTTGTATGTTGTTGTTGTTGTTTTCGTGATTGTTCAACATTGTCATGTCAACCATATGTTGTCTTGTACCTTTGTCCTTCTGTGGTGTAATATCGTTGATGTTGTTCTACTTGTTCTTGTTTGTCATGTTGGCCTTGTGCATGGTTGTCAGTGATGGTGGGAACCTTTGCTATCTCCTAGCACGGGGGGTGGGCCTTCGGGTTCCACGTGGTTGGGTGGAACGTGTTTTGATCTCCATTGGGTTCCTTCTCCTGTGCGTGTCGTGATGACTTCTCTTGAACTGTGGACTACAACATTGTACTAGTCCTTAGGATTTGTTATCCTTATATTTGTATTGTACCACATTGATGTATCATGTTTCATTTTGATGTTCACACCTCACTGGAAATTGGGAGATAACTTTATTTAGAATGTA
>VDFB02335101.1:0-13829 GCA_007258455.2 Sequoia sempervirens | reverse complement strand
AGAGCCTATATCAAGTAGTGTGTCAATATTAGTGTGCTTAGTTATAACTTGAATATGAAACAATTCATTCTGTTGTTTATCAACTTTAGGAGGAGTAGATATTTGTAATTGCATTTGCATTAGAAACATTTGCATCAGAAGAGAGAGTTATACGTTTCCCTTTACCTTGGACCCTAGCAGCAACAATCTGTGTTTCATCTCCATAGTTGGATCCAAGATCTTGTTGAATCACTATAGTAGTCTTTTGCTTGCCTTTATTGCCTCTGTATCTTTTCGGCCTTAATTCTAGATGCAGCTTCCAACACTTTGAATCATCATGCCCCTCTTTCTTGCAACGGGAGCATGTGGGCTTATCACCCCCCTTCTTAACTATAGTTGTCTTCTTCCCTTTTCCTTTATCTTTGTCTTTACCCTTAGACTTCTCCTCGGACTTAGATGGTTTCTTTGAGAAATTATCACTGAAATTTTTCTTACCCCTTGACTCTAAATGAGTGGCTTGGGTTAACACTTCATCTCGATTACTAGGACTCAACATTAGAATAGTGTATCTTAGGTAAGAATGCAAACCACCTATGTACTTAAGTAATGTATCCTGAGTATACAATGGAACATTTAAAGCAATAGCCCATTTTCTAAAATCGTGGGTGTAATCTTGGATAGATTGACCCTTACCTTGCCTAAAGGTTTTCCAATTCATTGTTAATTGTTGCATATAACCTAAAGGATAAAACTATTTTTAAGGGCAGCAAGAAATTCCATAAAAGTCATATTAACCTTACCATGGCGAGTGATTTCCTCCCGAGTCCTACTCTCCCACCAGGTGAGAGTTGTACATCCCAACTAGAGAGTGGCTAACTAGATCATAGAAGCATCTTCTGCTAGGCCTTGAATCCTACAATACACTTCTACCTGGTGGATCCAATCATTTGACTTTTCAACATTTAACTCCCCACAGTACTTAGGCAATTCAAATTTTAAATCTAGTTTAATAATAGGATTAGACTTGATCTTGAAAGGATTAACAATAGTAGTAGTAGAAGAAGAAGAAGGGGAAGATGGAGAAGAAAGGGAAGATGGAGGAGATGGGGTTTCTAGAGCTTTTCCTTCTTTGTCCTTTTGATCTTCCTTATTTTCTCACTTCGAAGAATCTCCCTTTTTGCGCTTCTTCTTTTCTGCATAAACTCTTCTACCATAGCCTTCATGTCGAGAAAGGATCATTGAAAAGACTTATCATAAAGCTTAGGCTCAGTAATTTTCCTAGCTTCAGTTTCTTCCATTGTTGGCAAAGTCCTTTGTTTTCCAATCTCAAGATTGTATTCTTCTAACTCACCTTCACCTCATTGTTTCCTGGAACATGTTAACATCCACTTCTGCAATACTAGTCGTACAAAGCTTTGATACCAAACTTGATCTATACTAGGATCTATGACAATTTCTATGAACGCTTAACAATTACAATGATTAATTAAAGCTTTTGAATGAAATTAACATAATTGAAATGTTTAATATCAAATACTTGAAAATATGAATTAAGGAATAATAGAAGTTGAGAACGAGAAAGACAAGACAAGACAACCAATTGATAACAAAGTTCGCCAACTGGCTACATCTCCAGGTCCCTCTCTAATGAAGTGACTGATCCTTCAGTTTAGCTCCAAGAAATTTTACAAAGCCTTCTCAATCAACAAGGAAATTGACAGTATCTTCTCTCCATCAAGTACAAACACTTCGACATAATCTCCCTATTGTCTACACAAAGAGTTTACAAAATTCCCCTAAGTTCCGAAGAATTCACTCAATTCCCATTACCCTCACAAGCCCATTCCACCCCTTTTTATACAAATAAATTGCTCAATTTGGTTGATAACCAAATGATTTACAAAATATTGCCCTATCTCCCATTTACAAGAAAAATCCCACATAATCCACCTTATTATGTATATGAAAATCATTTATTTCCCGATAGAAAATCTCCATTATATTTTAGAGCCCCTTAATATATTTTTTTTGGGTTTCACATGATATATTTTAATCTTTTATAAGTATTGGAAGATTTATCTTTTTAAAATATAGGGGTATTTTTTGTTGGAAATAGGGGTAATCAGTTTAGTTCTTTATCAAAAATAACTAGCCCCGTTAATATATTAAGCATCGTTTGGTGGTGCTACGTGGAGCCCTATGATAGGGCCACATGGCGCCCTCTGATTTGTCGAGACTGCCACCTCAGCTACATAGTTAGCATGTCGTCCTACCACCGGTTGACATGTGTCCATCTGTGATTGGTCCACTTCTAAGGCCGTACTACATCATCACTTGACACATCAACATCCACATTGGCGTATGGACTACCACGTGTCCATACGGATTTAAGCATCATTTGGTGGTGCAGTGGTAATAAGCCTTTTGCAGGGTAGGGAGGTCAGGTGGTCAACCACTGACATCCATTTTTTAAACTAAATGCGCCTTTTTTAAATCTCAAAACCGATCGGTGAGAGAATAGTGTTAGGTGAGGATTTTGTGGCATAACGTTCGACGATTGGTATGTTAAGTGTGAGGTGGGAGGATCGAATCCCCCCCCAATCCAATTTTAGCAAACGGTTTCAATTAATCGACCCAAGCCGGTGGAGAGATAGAGGGGTGCTACATGGAGCCCTATGATAGGGCCACGTGGCACCCTTTGATTCGTCGAGACTGCCACCTCAGCTACACGTTAGCATGTCATCCTGCCACCAATTGACACGTGTCCATCTGTGATTGGTCCACCTTTGAGGCCATACTACCACATCACTTGAAACGTCAACATCCACATTGGCGTATGGACTACCACGTGTCCGTACGGATTGCCACATCAGTACGCTGACGTTAGCATCCATATAGCTGGTCAACCTTGGTGCCTGCAAACTTTGACTTTGTGTAACTCAGGCGTACGAACTCGGAATTTGATGAAACAAACATCGTTGGAAAGTTCTCAATGAGCTCTTCGACTTGGCGTTGGTTCTGTCTAATTCTAAGTCAACCATTTTTTTGCTTTTCTAATGGTCTCAGGTACTAGTTTGACCGGCCATAACTTAAACATACGAGCTCCTTTCAACTCTGTTCAAGTTGCGTTCGAATCAAGATTCTATGCTCTTTCTGAAGGTGTTGAATTCTGAAGCAATGGGGACACTTCAGTTTTCACTGAAAAGGGATCCCCCTGGATCACCAGTTGCCCAACAACTCGTATTTTGGGTACCTCTAACAAAATAACTTGTTACTCATGCCCATGAAAATTTATTACCACTGTCATCAAATATTCCCTTCACTATTGGAAAACCTGAATTTAATAGGTGTTGAAAATAGAGGAGACGTGGATTATTTAATAGCAGGATGGGAGTTGACATTGATAACGCCGACTACAAAGGAGAGTATCTTGGAAAACTTTTATGCTGCACAAACTCAAGGAC
Organism: Sequoia sempervirens; assembly: GCA_007258455.2. Taxonomy (NCBI): domain Eukaryota; kingdom Viridiplantae; phylum Streptophyta; class Pinopsida; order Cupressales; family Cupressaceae; genus Sequoia; species Sequoia sempervirens. The sequence continues at coordinate 10,386 of VDFB02335101.1, read as the reverse complement.
TGAGTTCTGTTCTAGACAATCTATCAGTCTGCTTAATAATAAAGTAATACAATCCAACTGTGGCTCACACTTTCATTCAACGAAATCGGTTGAGACTTTGAAAAAGAAATCGTAGAATAAGTCTCAGAAGCAAAATATATTACCAGGATAATGTCATTCTACAGGTGCGTGGCTCTGTGGAACTATCATTTTCTCCTAGAGGGACGGCAAGATTATATTGACAAAAGTGTGTAACAATATAATTTTGTTCGGGTTATTAAATATTCAACATCTTAATCTAATATTTTAGTAATTATGCATAAACCTCCAAATGATATATTGTTTTACATGGTTGTTCCAATCCAGTAGTAAAGCGTAAGGAATACGCAATGTCGTCAATAAAATATTTTCCTCTTGGTCTTTCAACGAAAGATAAGAGATTGGATTTGATCTTTATTTTGGACTGTTATGGAGTATGATAAAGTTGGACTTTTTAGAAATAATAAAATAGATTTGTTTCGTTGACAATACGAGTGGCATGATATCCGCTTGATGTCTTCATCTGGTTTAAGCAGAAGTTTTTCTATTAAACAGTTTTTGTTTATTTACTTTCCTTTCATTGCGTTGTGAACAGTTATTATTAATATCTTTAAGCTATAGGACAGTAGTTGCTCTCATTTCCCTGATCTTTATAGCGATAATCTTTAAGATGAAAGGTATCTCAAGGATAATGGCAGTAAACAGCAATCCTGCTGTAATGAAAGCACAAAACTGCCCGGACAGTTCACGTTACAAGGTATATGGTAAACTACAATATGATAATCAATTATGCAATATATTATATTTTGTTTGTTATAATATAATTTTAGGGGATAAAAATGCCTCTTACAAATTTCTAATTTAAAAGTTTAGATAATCATATGGAGTTGAGCTGAGGGTGTGGATTCAAGAGTGGTTTCCTGTTGTACTTGTCTCAATCTTCCTCTTTAGATGGGTGCTGCTCAGAGTGCTGGTAGCTCATGAGAAATAGATGTCGACATCCTCTTTGGAAGATAAATAGAGAGGGGTGTTGGCGTCCTCTTCCTCAGGGTGTGTTGAAAATCAACATAGATGGTTCTTCTCGGGGAAATCCTAGTCATGCTGGTATTGGAGGTGTTGGGTGGACTAGTTCGGGGACTGTTGAGTTTATCTTTTCTGTTTATAAGTGTCGGTATACTAACAATGTAATGGAGACTCTTGCCATTTTATGTACTGTGGAGCGTGGTTGTGCTCTTGGGTGGGAACGGATCATTTGTGAATCTGATTCTCAGGTGGGGGTGACTTTGCTGAAGAGGCAGCAGTTAGAGGATGTCAGCTGACATTTAGCTGTTATTATAAAACAAATTCTTAATCTGTGTGCTTCCTTGGATTCTCTTTCTTTCTGTCATATTTCTATAGAATGAAATGGGGTTGTGGATTGTTTGGCTAAATGGGCCTCTGATCATTTGCTTGATTAGAATATTGTGGAAAAGGGTCAATTATAAATAAACCTCCAAAAGATCTCTTGGTTTGCACGGTTGTTCCAATCCAATAGTAAAGCGTAAGAAATATGCAATGTCATCAATAAAATATTATCTTGTTGACATTCAAAGAAACATAAGAGATTGGATTTTGATATTTATTTTGGACTGTTATGGAGTAAGATAAAGCTGGATTTTTTAGAAATAATAAAATAGATTTGTTTCGTTGACAATACTAGTGGCATGATATCCGCTTGATGTCTTTATCTGGTTTAAGCAGAAGTTTTTCTATTAAACAGTTTTTGTTTTCTCGTTCATTGCGTTGTGAACAGTTATTATTAATATCTTTAAGCTATAGGACAGTAGTTGCTCTCATTTTCCTGATCTTTATAGCGATAATCTCTAAGATGAATGGTATCTCAAGGATAATGACAGTGAACAGCAATCCTTCTGTAATGAAAGCACAATAATTGACCGGACAGTTCACGTTATAAGGTATATGATAAACTACAATATTAATCAATTATGCAATATATTATATTTTGTTTGTTATAATATAATTTTAGGGGTAAAAATGGCTCTTACAAATGTGTAATTTAAAAGTTTAGATAATCATATGGAGTTGAGCAGGATTAATTTAATCAAAAATGAATATATTTTGAAAATAAAAGAAAGAGAAAATTAACATCTACTTTAAATTTGGTGTATTATGAACTTCAATTGTTATAATGTTGTGATAGGACATAGATTGAAATTTGGAACTCATTCTAAAGTTAGAGACTTGAAACAACTAAAGAGATGAGAATTTGAAGGTTTGGGATGCAAACACACAAGCATTGTGATCTAGTCTAGCTAACATGATTATGTCTTAATGGCATAATTATGTTGAAAAGAAAGATAAACCTCTGTTACTTATAGAAAAAGGGTTTCCTAATCTATATCTAATTAAGAAAAAACTAGTTGGTGCTAAGAAACACCATTGGAACCTATTATAAAGATGGGGATGATAGATTGAGTTCCTTGTTAATACTCAAGTGTCGAGATTGATTCAACAATAATAAAACATTGTAGATAGTAGAGTTGGACACTAATGTACATAGACTAGTTGATAGCTTGAACCTACAAATGTTTCAAAAGGTGTATGAACTTGTTATGCTCTTTTGTCAATTAATCAATTTTTATATAATCCTTTTAGAATTATTTATTGTAATTAAGCACAAGATCTATAGACACACAATTTAAAAAATTTCACACACATTAATGAGTAATAGTTCTATTTGAAATATTAATAACATTAAAAAATCAATCAAATCTATGGAACAAAATCTTAGGGGTGATCTAGATGAAGGTGAGAAATATTCTTAGAAATGGATTAAACATGTTCTAATTGGAAAGATATGGCATAATAAAATTTTGGATTAGGGTTTTGGTCATTAAGTAGAGCAGAAGCATAAAATGTGCAAAGAATAACCCCACAACCCACTACCCACATGCAAAAACTTTCTTATCATCTATTGCTTTCATGTAAGCATGAGCTAAAACTATGAACCCAACTTACGTGCACTCAAAAGCATAGTCCAAATAGTAGGTGTTCTCCCATTTGAACATGAAGCCAAAAGAACTCGTCTAACATGAGCATCTATTCATTGCATGTGATAATGAGGTAAAGGAACATATCCACCATGCAAGAGGATATATAGATTTTTTGAAAAGGATCTTCAAGTCATGACCATGTAAGAAGCAAACACATGACCAAATCCATAAAAAATTGTTAGGAACAAAGGTGAACACCATAAATAAAAATCTAAAAATGCGATTATAAATCTCAAATTAAAAACATAGAAACATGGAAATCCATTCATCTAAATGAGCTTAATTTTATAATACCATTAATAAAGGTTATGACAAAATACATCAATATAAAAATTAGTAAACCACATAGAATCACCACATAAAATATGAATTATGTGGAGAAGCCCTTAAGGGAAACAAACTCCACAAGAAAGAAGAAAATATTATATTAATCTTTAAATACAAGAGATATATACAATAATATTCCTTCTACTCCCATTTGTTGTAGCTTTGTCTACATATAAAAACACTATATGCCTACACCATCCAAGAACACTAGTATATAGGGATGTAGAGAAGCCTTATGGGCCCAAAATGGGTGCCAAAATTTGCCTCTTTAATTCTCCATGCCTTGTCCATTATTTTTCCATCTTTTGAATGTGAAGCAACATTTTAATTTCCCTCCTTAACTCTCTTTCCTAGAGGTGCCACACTTGGGAAGTTCAATAGCCGCTTTTTACTTTATTATTTTATTTTTTATCACCCCCTTCCTAGGTGTCCACAGGAAGGGATAGGAAATTATTTACACAAAAAATAATTATTTACAATTAACCCTTAGCACTTTCCTTATGAATGTATCTACAACATATTATTTAGGAATTAATACAATGATATAAGATTTACAAGGTTGATGGAACCTTATCCCAACAAAATCAAGATCCACAACCATAATCTTTTAGGTCCAAATATATATCACATTAAAAATATCCCTCCAAGTGTTGGATTCCATGGATTCCAATATAACAAATCCATATTATAGTGTTAGCACATAGAACATCTAGTGCATCCCACAGGCCTCCAACATTTCAAGAAAGGTAAAAATTGGGTTCCTTATAAATACAACACATCTTACACTAATACATGTTGGAAACACAAGGGAAAATAATTGAGAGGGTGGGGGGGTGAATCAGTTGTCTTAGAATTTAAAACTTATTAATCTCATTAACATTATTCTCTGATTTGATTAATAACCATGAAAGAATAAATCATCAACACATCAAAAACACACATAACACCAAGCCTTTTTACATGGAAACTCTGTTAGGGGAAAAACCACTGTGGAGGTTAGTCCACAAGATTATACCTTGTTAAAAGTATAAAAAATGAAAATATGGGGAATGCACTTGCATTCAGACACACTGGCTAGAGCTCACTACTCAATTACAACAGGGCTAACCACCCAAAGGAAGACACGCTATCTTACAAAATAATCAGATTACATCCACAAGGATTTGAACTGATAGAATAGCATCTGCTAATGCCTGACCATAGTTCTGATTAAACACATGAACACTTCTTTACTCTTCTTCACTCTTCTTCACACTTTGCTCTTCCTTCAAATGATTTAGATCAATATTCGCACATACACACACAAAAGGACATTCTAGCATACAATTGCACACATCAATTCGAATAAACAATTGCTCTTATATATCTGCAACAAGAAATTTCATCCCTTCATGTCATCCTCAACAAAATAATAAAATGAATATAAATTGCAGGCCCAAAATACTAAAGATTATTAATGCAAATCAACCAAGGTTGACCACAACTTAGTGAAGACCCAAATCAACATCTCCAACATGAAAAAAATTCAATTAATTACTCCTCAGATCCAAAACACGCTACAAACACCATGTTGGCCAAGAACAAGAAAAACATGAACATGCAAGAGAAAATTGCCAACCATGAGCACAACGATCAATTGGGATGTGCAAAAAAGATAGAGCATGATATAGAAGCATCCAAAAACATCATGAATCACTAGAGAAGCATCTACAATACTTGAACCAACTGAAATAACATCATCTTCAATCAACAACACCAACTGAAGCAACAATAAAACTATCAAAATGTAAATCTTCATAACTCAATCAAATCTTCACGGAGATCTCTGAAACTTGATGTGGATAAACTAGATACACTCATCAACAAACCCTTTAATCCAAACCCTCTAATCATCAACATACAAAACTTACCTACATACTGAACTTCACTTTACCACTGACAACTTACAACTCATCTCATTACAATTTTCTCAATATCCTTGAAATATACAAATTCTAATGAATTAATGCTAATAGTGTTGACATCAATGAAAACCATAAATTAGTAACATAACCACAATATCCAACAATCTCCCCCTTTGGAATTGATGGCAACACATGATGTGAAAAACACCATGAACACAACTAACTCTTGACACTTACCCCCCCTTGGATTTTGACTCATTAACTCTTTCACATGATCTTCTCCCCACAAGGCTCTTCTCCCCCTTTGAAATCAATGGAAAAGATCTCTAGACTTCACACAAAATCTAAACCACATATCTAAATATTTGAACATCTGACTACTTCCCCTGAGTAGCAGCCACCAAAACATCAATCTGAATCAAGATATGACTACAAAATGCATAGACTAATGCAATGCAATGCATCCTTAGTTCTAATTAGGAGGGGTAATCACCCCTAACTTCCCTCTAAGATACTCAAAAGTATCCTTAGGCAACAACTTGGTAAATATTGCAAGCTCCTTAGTAGGCATATACTCCTAGTCTTCCATCCTTTTAACTCACCTTTTCTCTCAAAAGTGAAACTTAATAGATATATGCTTTGTCTTTGAATAGCCTGGATACTTAGATATGTTAATAGCACTTGAATTATCACAGAATATAGCAATAGGCTCATTATACAAAACTTTGTTATCCTTCAACATCTTTTTCATCCATAGGACTTGAGTACAATTTTTAGCAATAGCAATGTATTTGGCCTTTGTAGTAGATAAGGAAATAACATTCTACTTCTTACTTAATCATGAAATCAACTTCTTACCCAAGAAAAATGCTCCACCACTAGTACTTTTCTTGTCATTTACATCTCTTTCCCAATCAACATCAGTAAAGGCACTCAAAGTAAGATCATCATCTTTAGGATACCATAGGCCAAATCAACTATCCCTTCAAGTATCTGAAAATTCTCTTCTACAGTCACATGAGATTCCTTCAGATCAGCTTGAAATATTGCAATACATACAACATTCATGATATAGGCCTAGTTTGAGTTAAATACAACAATCCACCAATCATTGATCTGTATCTAGTCTGATTTTCCTTCAGAGAATAATCATTTTGTTTTCAACTTGCATCCGGTCACCATGGGTGTGGACTGGCTTTGAATCTTCCATACCAAACAACTTCAACAATTTCTTCACATACTTGGATTGAGATATTAAAATCCTTGTCTAACTTCAGTAATTTTCAATCCCAAAAATAAATTCATCTCACCAATCATTAACATTTCAAATTCACTCTTCATCTCATTAGCAAACTTCATGCACAAACCATCATCTCCTCCAAAAATGATATCATCAACAAAGACTTCAACAATCAAATCTTTATTACCATTCTTGAAATACAGATTACTATTAGCAATACCTTTGTTAAATCCAAGCTTCAACAAATACTTGTCCAATCTAGCATACCAGGCTCTAGGGGCTTGCTTGAGTCCATACAATGCTTTTTTCAACTGACACACCATATCTCCCTTATCAGTTAACTGGAATCCATCATGTTGCTAAACATACATTTCTTCTTCCAATTCACCATTCAGAAAAGCTAACTTTTCCATTTGATAAACTTTGCAGTTCTTGTAGGAAACATAGGAAAGAAATAATCTTATAGCTTCAACTCTAGCAACAGGGAAAAAATTCTTCAAAATAAATTCCTTCCATCTGTGAATATACTTTGCATGTACCAGTCTTGCTTTGTTTCTAACCACTTCTCCTTGCTCATTTAGTTTGTTTCTAAAGACCCATTTATTTCCAATGACATTATTATCCTTAGGTCTAGGAACAAGAATCCAAGTATCATTCTTCTCAATCTATTTTAGTTCCTCTTTCATTGCTTCAACCCAATGCTCATCTTTACATGCTTCATTCACACTAGTAGGCTCAGTCTTTGAAATAAAGCAGTATTCTTCTACAATCTTTATCCTAGTCTAGACACCTTTGCTCTTATCACCTATAATCTTATTTTTTGAATGATTCAATCTTACATACCTCAGAGTCTTCTTAGGTTCTTCAACTTTAGGCTCTCATGTTCTCTCTTCTGCAACTTCACTGGTTTCTTCTTCCTCTTGATTTTCTTGATCCACCAGAATGATTTGTACTTGATTTGTAGTTTGAACTTGCTTTCCTTTGTTTGTATTGAAATTTTGATCATCAGAATCATATCCACAGGTTCTTTATGGTGTACCTAAGTCTTCATCAACCTTGACATTTGCACTTTCAACCATTTTACTCAATCTTTTATTGTAACACCGGTAGCCCTTGCTATTAGTAGAATAACCCAAAAAGATAACTTCATCACTCCTAGCACCAAACTTCCCTATGTCTTCATCTCTCTTGATATAACATTTGCTTCCAAATATCTTGAAATATTTAATAGTAGGCTTTTGACTAGTCCATAGCTCAAAAGGGGTCTTACCGGTATCACCTTTTGGATTTGTATTTGGTTGAGTGTGTACCTACTTGATTACTCTAACTTCTCTCTAGTAGATATGAGGGACATTTCCTTCCAAGCACGTCATAGTTCTGTAACATCTTCAATTGTTTTGTTCTTCCTTTCCCTTGACTCCATTTTGGCTAAGGGTCCACGGTGCACATAATTATCTCTTTATTCCTGTTCTTCACAAAAGAATTAAATTCAGAAAGTGAATTCACCACCTCTATTTGATCTTAGACATTTAATCTTCAGACCTGTCTTTGTCTCAACCATAGCCTTAAAGGTCTTGAACTTTTCCAATGCTTTAGATTTCTCCCTTAATAAAGTAACCCACACCATTCTTGAATAATCATCAATGAGTAACATGAAATACCTGTAACCTTGTAAACTTATGACCTTAGAGGGACCACACAGATTAGTATGCACAAGTTCCAACAATTCATTTGAAGGATGTTGTTTGCTTCGAAATGAAATTCTTGTTTTCTTTCCTAACTGACATTCCTTGCATATGGCATTAGTAGGTATCACCAACTTAGGTAGATCTCTCACATCCTTAGTAGAACTTATCTTAACAATATTATCAAAGCTAACATGAAACATTCTCCTATGCCATAACCAACATTCATCAACCTAAGCACTCAAACTATTTTTTTCTCTAAGCAAAACTGAAGTGAAAGATATTACCTTTTTTTTTTGTACCTAATGCAATTTTATTTCTAGAACTCAATATTTTGCACTTTCCATCCTTTAACTGAAGATTGTATCCCTTATCAACCATCTATTTGGCACTTAAAATATTACGCTTCAAGCCTTCCACATAGAGGAAATCATCAGTATTATGCTTACCATCAAGAGAAATGCATCCTCTACCACGGATCACACTAGCTATATTATCACCAAATCTCACAACACCATCATCATGCCAATCTCACAAACTGCTTTTATCTCATCAAGCATGATGTAGAACATCCACTATCAATCACCCATTCACCTTTCTCTTCAACTTGGTGACTGGGGCTTTATCACATTTGTACAATTGATTCAAAAGATACAAGATTATTTTCCTGCGATGGCAATAAATGCCATTCATCATCATTTCTATTTCCTTTATTAAATTCATCATCTATCACACCTTCATCGATAACATAGTAACACTTCTTTTGAAATCTAGGAAGCATGTTTTGGTTTAGAGTTATTTCTAGACACCTTGATGCAAAATGACCTATCTTATTGCAAGAAAAAAATTTAAGAGATAATTTTCCTTCATGCTTACCTTTTCCTCTTGGTACTCTTTTGACAATAAGTGCTTCTAGCTCTTCCAACTCTCTTTCTTCTTCTTCAATCTATCTAATTTCATCCTTATACTTGAATGTCTTTCTAGATGAGCTCTCACCTGAATCATTTCTAGATGAACTCTCACCCGGATCATATTTGTGTCTATCTCTTCCTGAAGTAGTAGCCTTAAATGTAGATTCAACCTTAGGAAGGGCATCACCAAATTCACTCAACTCAAAAGCAGTAAGTTTACCAACCAACTTATCTCTGGTTACATTTGTTACAGTCCAGAGCTCTTCAATAGTACTAGCTTTGACTTTGTAAGAATCAAGCAAGGATCTAAGTACTTTAGCAACAATCTATCATTCATCTATCTATCCACCAGCACATCTGATACCACACACAAGTTCATTCACTCTTTGCATAAAAAATATTAATGTTCTCATCATCACCCATTTCCTCAACTTTTTCATATTCTTTTCCCTTTTTGGACTCTACAACTTAGCAATCTTCACATTAGTATCACCTTCATACAAGGTTTCTAACTTTTTCCAAATCTCATAAATAGTCTTCAGATCCATAACATTTGTCATGCCAGAATCAGTCAAGGCACTCAACAATGCTTCCTTAGCCCTTACTATTATGCCTCAACATCTAATCTCGTATAGTAGTAGAACCATTCTAAGGAATAACATACCTGTTACATGTAATGTTATAGAAGGTTTCACCAATGCATCTCAAATGACATTCCATTCAAGTCTTCCATAGAGAATAATTTGTTCCATCAAATCTCAGACTATCCTTCTATAAGTTGCCATCCCGCATCACCTCAAGCTATTAAAAATTCTTCCAAGGAACCTCATTCGATACCTCAATTGTTAGCAACAAAAGGGAAGACAATTGAGAGGGTGAACTAGTTGTATCATAATTTCTAAAAATTATTCAACTCATTAACATTATTCTTGATTTTTGGATTAATAACCATGAGCATAAATCATCAACACATCAAAACACGATAACATCAATATTTTTATGTGGAAAACCTCCGTTAGGGGAAAAACCATGGTGGAGGTTAGTCCACAAGATTACAATCTCTATTAAAATTATAAGAAATGCCAATACGGGGAATGCACTTGCATTCAGGGACACTTCCTAGAGCACATTGTTCAATTACAATAGGGCTAACTTCCCAAAGGAAGACACACTGTCTGACAAAAGAATTGAATTACATACACATGGATTTTAACTAATAAAATAGCATCTGTTAATGCTTGATCATAG
>VDFB02335100.1:0-27710 GCA_007258455.2 Sequoia sempervirens | reverse complement strand
TTATAGCCTAAACGTTACTCTTAGTTTTAAAAATTAATTTTTTTTGCATCATTCAAGAAAACATAACTAAATTATATGGTTGTATCACATAATTAAAATTCCATCAACAAGAATACTTAATCCAACCCTACACCACAAATTTAGCCACACATTACTATGGTTTCATGAGAGAGAGGAATTCTCAAAAATGAATGTGCACCCCACCTATCTCTTAGTAATTCCATTTGATATCCATAATACAGGTGGAACATAGGTTGTAGAGATGAAATGGCCATTTATGGTTAATCTATTGGGACTCCTCTCGCTATAAGGTGAAGTGATAGAAAAGAGCCAGAGTGGGATCTCTCCTATCACCACACCTTCGATGGGTAACTTTTATAATTTACCCATTGTTAAAGCTTGATTTAATATTACACACTCTTCATAACATAACCATCATCTAAATGTAACTCTATTTCGATACAATGCAAATACACCATTCACTCTTATATCACTAGTTAACATAATAGCACACCTTATTTATATTTAATGATAACTATAATTGTATACATTACTTAGCAAGGTAACGTTCAATATACATAAAGGAGTAGATAGTCCCAATGGAACAACATATTACTTTTTAATAAAAGGCATCCTTAATATATGACTTATATCTTTACAAGCATTAATAATATATATATATATATATATATTGTGGGAACACTTATCCCTAATAGCGAATACAACCAAAAATTTACCAAACACATTAAGGTTATAACACCAAACTTAGATTAATCAGTAGTCTCCATGAAATTAAAATAGAAACTGCTCAAACTATAGATTTACAATCCAATAATGTATAATGTTTGATACATGTTATCTAGCATAACTATTCAATACCCCTTATTAATTAGTATAATTAAATATTGATTACTAATCTTTATCATACCATCAAATACCAATTTAAATTTTATTAAGTGATAACTCCAGACATCTAGAGATTAAGATTACATGATTTGCAATTAAAATATAATTGTTAACTTGTATAATTTTATAACGAGCATAGAACCAATGATCCTTAAATATAGTACTTAATTCATAACTAGTGGTTAATTCATCAAGTGATATCTAACTCCAACCTTTAAGTGAATAAATGCTATTCGATACCCAAGGATCAATAATTAGAGTATTAATGAGATACTAAATTGATACGTAAATTATTGTTAATTAATCAAGATATAAATACTTCACTTTACCACTTGAGTAATAACTAACAGTTCTAAATTTCATTTTCTAGAAAATAGTTATTAACACTAGGTAGGCATTAGTATTACTTGTTTAATTCTATATTTTTGCTTGAAAATAGAGGAAATGAAGGGCGTCAAAGTCACATTCTACATGAGTATGATTTATACTACTCAAAATAGTCTAAACCAAATGATTATATAAGAATATCCCACTTCCACATCTTCCATATATTTCGAGGGGACGTGCACTTAGTAATCTTAATCAAACTAGCGGCTATGGAAATTATATGCAACAAGTGACTAGCCACGAACGTGCACTTAGTCCTTAGAGACATTGTCCACCAAGATAATAAATGGTATACGAGATTCAGGGAATAATTTTGAATAGAGTTAGAGACATCAATGATGTACCAAGGGAGGAGTGACATATTGCAGAATACCTCAAAGAAATGTGTCTCAAGGAAAGCAATGATTGCAGGGTACGCCCCAAATTGGATTGATTAAAGAGACCTTAGAAAACGTTCCAGTGAAAGCAATCAGCAGGTGAAAAGCAGAACTTCACAACCTTTCCCAGCATCGATCTACCTGTATCAAAATGGGAGCTTTGGAATAGGCCTTGGACGACCATCAGAGCAGAAATGTGGATGCATGTCCAAGGCACGTGACCAACTTGATAAAGTGCTTAAGGAAACGTGATCTCATGGAATGTAATGATTGCAAGATATGCGCCATGTAGATTTGTTGAGAGGTCTTTGTTTTCCCTTTTTTTTTGTTTTAATTTTCAAGCGAAGCAAATGATAGGTAGAGAGTCAAACCTCATCTTTTTCCTGCGTCCAGCCTGCCTATGCCAAATGGGCGTTTTAGGGCAGGATATAGTTATTCATCTCAAGGCAAGAAAAAAAAACATTGTTGATGGATATTATGGTAGTATCTACCTTGGCAGACTTAAATGCCAAAAAGTGAAAGCATAGACAAGCACGAGAACTGTTTAATAGAATGCCTCAGAGAGATGTGAAGCACAGAAAAGGAACTTGAACTGTTGAAATAATACCCCAGAGAAACTGTGGTCTCATGGAGTGCGATAATTGCAGGATTTGCACAAAATAAATTTGTTTGAAAGGCCTGCGAACTCTTAAGCAAATGCAACTGGCAGCCTCTGAAACACTTAAGAAAAAGTAGCTGGCGAGTGTAATGCTAGACCCACAACTTTTTCAGCTGGTCCTACTATACTATCACTCTTGAATCAAATTTCAAGTTTACAAAATGGCTTCCAGATTTATTAACATAAATTTTATTTTGCTGTGCACTTATTTTAGATTGCCAAGAAAGTAAACATAGTACAACATAATATAACTGTCTTGGAAGGCGGGATTTATTAAAATTTACCAGTCCCTCACTAAAATTTTTGTGGAGAGAAAAGATTCACCATAATGAACAACTGACAGGAAAGAAATAAACCTGAAAATATTTTCTCCTTGCCCAGAGGCCGACCTTTCATTAATTCCCCTGGCTCTCGACCTCTCCAAGGGTCATGTTTAGGTGAAGCCATAATGGCCATAATGGCAAGTTGGCCTGCCATTCCACTAATCGACACAGCCGTTACTGTTAGTGCCTTCCTGCAGCTTCCTCTTCCATGCGGTTTCTCCTCCCTTCTCTTCACACCTCTGTGTCCTCTCTTCTTTCCCTTACTCCCTCTCTCCCCACTCTGCAATTTGACCAAATATGCGTGCCTCTACTCTGCTCGAGCCTTCACCATTCACCATTCTCTTTTGTTTTTTTTTTTAATTTTTCTTCCCCAAATTAGAGCACCAAAAACTGGCCACTTGAGGAGGGTTGTAGTGGTTTAAATTCTGTCTTCTGCCTTCTCTTCCTACGCAACCTGTCATCCCTCCTCCTCTTGGAGTTGGGGCGTCATGCCTCTTAATGGCACGGACAACTGCCCCCCCCTAATTTATTTCCTATCCTCCCTGTAGGTGCTAGAATCAGACCATTAATTATTGATGGAGTAGACAATATAGTCCATGCTGATCACGCCATCAATGCTGTCCAATTGCCATTGGCCTGTGTAGCTGCATAAATCTAGTGCCATAGCTTCCCTATGAAAACGTATGGGGTAAGTCTACCTCCTCTATGCCTACTGTGAGAAAATGACAGGTGGTGAGGGAGAGAGCTCAAAAATCCTGACACACACAAGCTTCGAGTCAATCCAATGCTGGATTTTCTATTGCATTAAATGGGCTCCCTGCTCAAGATATTAATTTATTCATCTATTTACTTTTCCCACTCATATATGAGCAGTATACAACATAAATTTCCCATAACCCACTCACCGCGGTCTTCGAGGCAATCCACTCAAAAGACGAAAGAAACATAAACAAATTTCTTAATAGATTTACAGTTTCATAAAATCTTTGTTGACGTGCAGCAATCGTATCCAAGGGAGTAAACTGGAAGGTAAGAGTTGGTAGCAGTTTCCAGACATGCATTGAATCAAATTAGCTACTATTTAATTACTTCATAATCGTTTCTAATCCTTCTGTTTATTTACTTATTCCTCTATTAGCTTATGACCATGAAAGTTCAAAATTCTAACTTATCAAAGATAAATCCATGATCAAGATCTTGTATTGTTCTCATAATTTAATCTGTGTATTTATTAGACTACTTTGTGCCTCTCCTAAGACACCTTGATCAATCCATTGATATAAAATAAAATATCCAAAACCATCACTCTTTTTATTCAAGAAAATACTTTGACAACGATTGTGTAGGGTTATACTCCCTTGAGGGCACTAATAGAAATGTGGAGATGAAAGTGATATTTGAATTGTTTACCTGATTTTTGAGGATTAGAATTAATGCATTGTATGCATCTACACACAAGTACATAGATACATATTAAGGAAACTTGAGGTGGGAAATTTAATTGAATTTGGATTAAATCATTTAATTTAGGTTAGGACAGATATACAATTTCTAGGACCATCCTTGTGACTACAATCTAGTCCAATATATATATATAGTCACTCAAAGGGCGTTGCCATAGGTTTTCAAATGAGGTAATGCACTCTATAATTATATGGTTGTTTATGTTTTTTTTGTCTTTTATTTATGTCTTCTCTATAGATGATCTTTTTAATAAGAATTTATAACTATTTCCTTATCAATTCATATAAATTTTACTAGCATGATATATCCTTCTGAACTTTTTGTTATACCCATAGAATACAATAAACTAATAGAATATGGAGAAATGGCACATGAAAATTAAATGATTCAAAGCATATAAGCATATAACTATGAATACAACTAATGGTCAAGAGAGAGGACAATAGTACATGTTAAGTAATTTTGTGTATATATATATATTTTTAAAACAATAATATAGTGATCTTTTCGTCTAGCCAATTAAGCAATGAATCACATAGCAATGTAAGTATATAACAAGTAAATCTACCATGAACTCTATGTCATGGGGTAAATTGTTACCACATTCTAGAAAATTTCTACATGCATTATGGGAAGTTGACCAGGTGGCCTTACATTAATATTTTGGCATGGTATTGACAAACTTGAGTAATAAGTGGCAAAGATGATATGGCTTATACAAAACATAAAATCATTATAATGTGATATAGCCTATATGGCTTACGTAATATAATTGAAGATATCCCCAATAACTATCATAGCCACAATCAATTGAATGAATAATACAGAATTTCAAAAATTCACTTGATATCTCAATTCTCATTAAGTTAAGAAGTATTATAGGAATCGAAGATGTGTCTTACCTTTTTACACAAAGTTAAACAATGACAATTAGTGACTCAATTTACAAGAAATGCTAATTATAGTGGAATCAACAGAAGCACACAGAGAGTTATTTTCAAGGAAGCAATTTAATGAGTTCAAGAATTGTTTACTATGATAACATATGAAATACTTAAATAGGGTTAAACATTGGATCTAGGAAGTAACAATAACCACATAATACCAACTATAACTAATAAATGACAACACAATCACTTTATTTTTTTCACTTTTAATTTATCTGACCATTGGTTAATAGAATGCGAATAAGAAAGTAAGGTAAAGTGATTCAAACACAAGGTGGGGTCTTACATTCCCATCCCCTTAGATTGGACTTCCTCCTGGAAGTCACTAAGATTTGGACTATAATCATTAAAATAGAAACACATATAAATTTTTAAGTACACTAATTATCATTTCAACTTTAAGGATGGATGAAATACATTGAACTATAAGTACATGTTAGAAATACCCTTTCCATGAATTAAGCATCTTGGATACACATCAAAATTGTTTTGCACCATAAACATCGATGTTAGAAAATATTTTTGTTTCAATGGCCAATCGTATCTCAAAATTATTAGCTTCGCATTTGTTCAAATATTTTCTTAAGAGAACAGTTTACCTGAAAATTGTGGTACTCATACCATGTCTCAAATAATATTAAATTTGCATCACATGTTACTATTTTTCTCACATAGCTCACAGGTATGCCACATCACATTTATTTGTAATTTCACATGTACACACAACAATAGCAAGGATGCTCTTCCCAAATGGGTGCGCCTGTCCTCACACAAAGAATGCTCTTCCCAAATGGGTGCACCTATCCTCATACAATCACAAAATCTACAACATCAGGCTCACATGATGGGGTTTACAAAGGATGGATATTCTTGGATACCATAGCAAATCAAGAAGATGATCTTGAGGTCCTTCTCTAAGGAATCCTCCATGCAGATAAGAACAATAATAGAATGAAGGGAAGAATGGATTAATGACCGTCCCATACCGGTCCCATTTACAATCCCCTTTCAAAATAATTCCCCAGCACATCTAATCCCCTATACGACCTGCCAGGGAACCCCCCCCGAGATGTGGCAGTTTACAAATTCCACATTACACCACACATGCCAGCAGATTTGCAACCAAGGAGAAAGCCTCAAACTGAATAACACACGATCATAAACCAAAGTTTCAATAAAACTCTCAAGAGGGAACTATAAATTTAAGAGAAACAAAATAAAGATAAAGTGTAGCTACATTGTAACATTCCAATCATAATTCAAAGGCGAAATTAAACAAGTCCTTGAGGCAAATAGGACTATATAACAACTTCCAAATGGCTAAATAGCCTAAGTACATAAATGTAAAATTACACATTGCTGGCGCATAATAAAATAAACATCAATCAAGAATCATAAATAATTCATATTTCAACAATAAAATTGGCACGTTACAAACACCACGTGACTTGATAAGCCACCTAAGGGGAGGAGGGGAATGGTGGTTCTCTAACCACAATAGCATGCAATAGCTGGTGGTCCCTGACCACATAAATATGAATAACTGGTGGTCCCTGACCACATAAATCTACATCATTGGTGGTCCCTGACCACATAAATACAAGTAACTAGTGGTCCCTGACCACATAAATATGAATCACTGGTGGTCCCTGACCACATAAATACAAGTAACTAGTGGTCCCTGACCACATAAATATGAATCACTGGTGGTCCCTGACCACATAAATATAAATCACTAGTGGTCCCCGACCACATAATTATAAGTAACTGGTGGTCCATAAAATTCCATCCTTTACCCATGGGTTATAACATCAAGGAATAGGTTTGCACTATGAACCAACAAGTGTGGCTCTCATATGTGGGGGAGTAGGCTACAGTCAACATCCATGGGATGATTACAATGACTCCACATAGATCCTTTTTCAGGATTAGGGACAATGCCCTGAGCTCGTAATTTCCCGATGGGAGAACATGTGCCTCTCAACCCCTATTTACACTAGCTGGCATCACACTCCCATAAAGGGGGGAACCAAACACTAGAGGTACACATGTAACATAAAAGAAAATAAGACTAACACAATGGAATACATATCACATTTCATTTAATAAATACACATCCACACATTTCATGCTTACTCCACTTCACAACAAATCAACTACACAAGATAATCACGAAGGGTACACATAGGGGATCGTACTAGACGTCCACCACCCTTATCCCAAGTGGAATACTCTGTATCTCGTAATTGGGGAACAACACATATACTGGTTTCCACATGACAAATCACATTAACTATCAAGAATCTTATCATTCCATTCCATATGAGTCAAGGATGCAAAACATACACTTACTTTTACAACTTGGTCTATCCAAAAAAAAAAAAAAAATTACCACAATACACAACATAAACACCTTTATGGGGTTTTCACATACATCGAGAATACAAAATAACTTCTATTTTCTCTTCTCTTTCCAATTTTCATCTTTTAGAGCCACAAAATCATTTGCTTACACATAAATTAAACCGCAAACATTCTATTCTACCAAGTGGCATACACAACCATGATACACTTTTTAAGAAAAGCTATTCGATACTCAACTCATGATAAGGAAAACATAGTCTAGTTGGTTAGCACCACAAGCACAACATTCCTTTTTACTCAAATTTTACTTAATCACACACTTAACATTTGCATTTCTAATGAGTTAACATTTACATGATTTTCTATAAGTAATAATACAATTGGGGACCTTAAGTCTCGCCAAAGTTATGTGGTTATGACGCACATGCCATTCTATATTTCAAACATGCCACGTAATAAAATAACAACTTAATTTAGAATTTAACAATGCAAGGTTTACTACTGCATTCATTCAATCTCCACCATCATTATTTATTTACTATGCACATGGTTCCACTATTCTATTTTATCTCTAAACTTGTACTCATTGCAATTGACTCCATATACAAGTTCATGCATACATCCTAAGGTGGGAATACAATTTTGGGACCAAGTTCCTTGAACCAATCCAACACCTTTATTTCATATCTACAAGATAATGTTACACAACATACATTCACTTTATTCCAAGGTATCATGCACTATTTGGATGCATTTCATTTCTCCACGCACAATGAAAGAATTATATTTTCAAATCACACCAAGGCACATAGATTTAGAATTAAGAATTATAGTGTGGTGCACTTAGTTATTCACTTGCATTATGAAGTTAGATGATGTTTTACTTTAGTAAGATTGCATTATCCACACAATAGTCATTCCTTAAGGATCATCCCTTCACCTCCATAAGGTTCATGGTTATAGGGTAGAATGAGGGTGAATTTGATAATAATAATATCCATGAATTGAACTAACATTTTCTATCCATTCACTTTGTTTTCATTCCCATTTTTATTGCAAATTGACTTGGTTTTCACAAGGGTAGTTCACCACAACATGCTAACCAACATGAATGGAACATCCAATCGACACATTTAATTTGTTAAAAGAAATTTACCGTCCTAACCATTTACAAGTCCTAAGGAATGGTACATAGGTGCACTTATATTTAGATTTTACCAAGTCAAAATCTCTAAACTTAGTTGCTTACCCCCATCATAGTCAAATACATCATCCACATGTGGTTACATAATACTCTATCAACTTAACAACATAGAGAAAGGTTTCACATCTCAACTAAGTTTAATCACTACTTTTTCTATCTAGTTTTTTTATAGAGTAGAATATATGATTCCTTAAGAGACATTAGTATTTCACTACTCTTATCCTACATAAAGCATATGAACATAGCATCATTGGTCTCACAATCCATTGCGTCATTCATAACAGGGATATGTAGTACTTGATTAAGTCTAACAACCATTATCAAGAATAAAGAAAGGAAGGACAACATAAGATCATTCTATCCATCCCTCACAACAAGGAGATCATAACCTAGTCATGGTTAAATCACTACTCTTCTATCCAATTTTTAGAGAACACACTATATAATTCCTTTAGAAGCATTACTATCTCGCTATCGTTTTCCCACATAAGGTTCATGAACCTAGTATCATTTATTTCATAATCCCTTACGTCATTCACATTGAGGTATGTAATATTCAATCAAAGCTAACAACATTTACTAAAGGATAAGGGAAGAAAAGACGTCATAGGGTCATTTCAAACATTAGTCACAACAAGGAGGTAAGCACACAAGGGAGATTCACAAAAGCAACACCAAAAAGGCTACAACACTAACCAGAGATCCCAGAGCTGCAACCTGGCTCTGATACCAAAATGTAATGCCCAAAATTTCACACAAAAATAAAGTTAAGGACAAAACAAAATTTTCAAATTTCGACCACAAACACTACATAATTCCCACAGACTGCTTCCAACACATGTACTTCATGAAATCCTACCAAAAATTAGACCAATAATTTATAAGGACATCGGCTAACAACACCATTGAGTTGTAAAACATGGTCGAGTTTCAAATGGAGATATGGAATCCACATCACCAAGGTAGGTTGGATTAGATCTACTAACTCATCAATAAATACAGACTTAATTCAAGTCACAAGTTATGCAATTAAAATATATATATATCAATATTACCTTTAAATATTTAATAAGAGGACAAGCCTAGGGGGCAGACCTAATTCCTCGGGGGCTCGTCTCTGACGGCCTTGCCTACGTATGTAATTCGCAGAGGAATCGTAGTTCGACATTTGAGTTTCTTCAACTCATTTGACTCACCCACATGGGGTATATCCACTAGGGTTCAAAAGATGACTCAACCTCATTCATACTCACAACATAATTACACTGAATTATACTAAGGTTCAATCCTCCATTCAAGGGTATCATGTGTTCCATATAAAACGTGTACTACAAAAGTGGGTACACAACCCTTTCTAGGGTTCATTACCCCAGACAGTTTCACAAACGGCTGCCACCCACTTAGGTGAGGCCGGGGGTCAAATACTTAAATAAGGATACACTAGTGGAAAATGGAGCATAAACATTAATACATATATTGACACACACAATGCCACAAGGTAACAAACCAATAACTAAATCTTAAGTATTGCTAGTACAACACAAAAATTACCCAAAGGTTTTAAATAAAACATCTAGAACAAACTAAAATTCTACTTTCATTAAATATGATTATTCAATCAACTAGATATTCATTTCATCACTCTTATAGCCTAAACGTTACTCTTAGTTTTAAAAATTAATTTTTTTTGCATCATTCAAGAAAACATAACTAAATTATATGGTTGTATCACATAATTAAAATTCCATCAACAAGAATACTTAATCCAACCCTACACCACAAATTTAGCCACACATTACTATGGTTTCATGAGAGAGAGGAATTCTCAAAAATGAATGTGCACCCCACCTATCTCTTAGTAATTCCATTTGATATCCATAATACAGGTGGAACATAGGTTGTAGAGATGAAATGGCCATTTATGGTTAATCTATTGGGACTCCTCTCGCTATAAGGTGAAGTGATAGAAAAGAGCCAGAGTGGGATCTCTCCTATCACCACACCTTCGATGGGTAACTTTTATAATTTACCCATTGTTAAAGCTTGATTTAATATTACACACTCTTCATAACATAACCATCATCTAAATGTAACTCTATTTCGATACAATGCAAATACACCATTCACTCTTATATCACTAGTTAACATAATAGCACACCTTATTTATATTTAATGATAACTATAATTGTATACATTACTTAGCAAGGTAACGTTCAATATACATAAAGGAGTAGATAGTCCCAATGGAACAACATATTACTTTTTAATAAAAGGCATCCTTAATATATGACTTATATCTTTACAAGCATAATAATATATATATATATATATATATATTGTGGGAACACTTATCCCTAATAGCGAATACAACCAAAAATTTACCAAACACATTAAGGTTATAACACCAAACTTAGATTAATCAGTAGTCTCCATGAAATTAAAATAGAAACTGCTCAAACTATAGATTTACAATCCAATAATGTATAATGTTTGATACATGTTATCTAGCATAACTATTCAATACCCCTTATTAATTAGTATAATTAAATATTGATTACTAATCTTTATCATACCATCAAATACCAATTTAAATTTTATTAAGTGATAACTCCAGACATCTAGAGATTAAGATTACATGATTTGCAATTAAAATATAATTGTTAACTTGTATAATTTTATAACGAGCATAGAACCAATGATCCTTAAATATAGTACTTAATTCATAACTAGTGGTTAATTCATCAAGTGATATCTAACTCCAACCTTTAAGTGAATAAATGCTATTCGATACCCAAGGATCAATAATTAGAGTATTAATGAGATACTAAATTGATACGTAAATTATTGTTAATTAATCAAGATATAAATACTTCACTTTACCACTTGAGTAATAACTAACAGTTCTAAATTTCATTTTCTAGAAAATAGTTATTAACACTAGGTAGGCATTAGTATTACTTGTTTAATTCTATATTTTTGCTTGAAAATAGAGGAAATGAAGGGCGTCAAAGTCACATTCTACATGAGTATGATTTATACTACTCAAAATAGTCTAAACCAAATGATTATATAAGAATATCCCACTTCCACATCTTCCATATATTTCGAGGGGACGTGCACTTAGTAATCTTAATCAAACTAGCGGCTATGGAAATTATATGCAACAAGTGACTAGCCACGAACGTGCACTTAGTCCTTAGAGACATTGTCCACCAAGATAATAAATGGTATACGAGATTCAGGGAATAATTTTGAATAGAGTTAGAGACATCAATGATGTACCAAGGGAGGAGTGACATATTGCAGAATACCTCAAAGAAATGTGTCTCAAGGAAAGCAATGATTGCAGGGTACGCCCCAAATTGGATTGATTAAAGAGACCTTAGAAAACGTTCCAGTGAAAGCAATCAGCAGGTGAAAAGCAGAACTTCACAACCTTTCCCAGCATCGATCTACCTGTATCAAAATGGGAGCTTTGGAATAGGCCTTGGACGACCATCAGAGCAGAAATGTGGATGCATGTCCAAGGCACGTGACCAACTTGATAAAGTGCTTAAGGAAACGTGATCTCATGGAATGTAATGATTGCAAGATATGCGCCATGTAGATTTGTTGAGAGGTCTTTGTTTTCCCTTTTTTTTTTGTTTTAATTTTCAAGCGAAGCAAATGATAGGTAGAGAGTCAAACCTCATCTTTTTCCTGCGTCCAGCCTGCCTATGCCAAATGGGCGTTTTAGGGCAGGATATAGTTATTCATCTCAAGGCAAGAAAAAAAAACATTGTTGATGGATATTATGGTAGTATCTACCTTGGCAGACTTAAATGCCAAAAAGTGAAAGCATAGACAAGCACGAGAACTGTTTAATAGAATGCCTCAGAGAGATGTGAAGCACAGAAAAGGAACTTGAACTGTTGAAATAATACCCCAGAGAAACTGTGGTCTCATGGAGTGCGATAATTGCAGGATTTGCACAAAATAAATTTGTTTGAAAGGCCTGCGAACTCTTAAGCAAATGCAACTGGCAGCCTCTGAAACACTTAAGAAAAAGTAGCTGGCGAGTGTAATGCTAGACCCACAACTTTTTCAGCTGGTCCTACTATACTATCACTCTTGAATCAAATTTCAAGTTTACAAAATGGCTTCCAGATTTATTAACATAAATTTTATTTTGCTGTGCACTTATTTTAGATTGCCAAGAAAGTAAACATAGTACAACATAATATAACTGTCTTGGAAGGCGGGATTTATTAAAATTTACCAGTCCCTCACTAAAATTTTTGTGGAGAGAAAAGATTCACCATAATGAACAACTGACAGGAAAGAAATAAACCTGAAAATATTTTCTCCTTGCCCAGAGGCCGACCTTTCATTAATTCCCCTGGCTCTCGACCTCTCCAAGGGTCATGTTTAGGTGAAGCCATAATGGCCATAATGGCAAGTTGGCCTGCCATTCCACTAATCGACACAGCCGTTACTGTTAGTGCCTTCCTGCAGCTTCCTCTTCCATGCGGTTTCTCCTCCCTTCTCTTCACACCTCTGTGTCCTCTCTTCTTTCCCTTACTCCCTCTCTCCCCACTCTGCAATTTGACCAAATATGCGTGCCTCTACTCTGCTCGAGCCTTCACCATTCACCATTCTCTTTTGTTTTTTTTTTTAATTTTTCTTCCCCAAATTAGAGCACCAAAAACTGGCCACTTGAGGAGGGTTGTAGTGGTTTAAATTCTGTCTTCTGCCTTCTCTTCCTACGCAACCTGTCATCCCTCCTCCTCTTGGAGTTGGGGCGTCATGCCTCTTAATGGCACGGACAACTGCCCCCCCCTAATTTATTTCCTATCCTCCCTGTAGGTGCTAGAATCAGACCATTAATTATTGATGGAGTAGACAATATAGTCCATGCTGATCACGCCATCAATGCTGTCCAATTGCCATTGGCCTGTGTAGCTGCATAAATCTAGTGCCATAGCTTCCCTATGAAAACGTATGGGGTAAGTCTACCTCCTCTATGCCTACTGTGAGAAAATGACAGGTGGTGAGGGAGAGAGCTCAAAAATCCTGACACACACAAGCTTCGAGTCAATCCAATGCTGGATTTTCTATTGCATTAAATGGGCTCCCTGCTCAAGATATTAATTTATTCATCTATTTACTTTTCCCACTCATATATGAGCAGTATACAACATAAATTTCCCATAACCCACTCACCGCGGTCTTCGAGGCAATCCACTCAAAAGACGAAAGAAACATAAACAAATTTCTTAATAGATTTACAGTTTCATAAAATCTTTGTTGACGTGCAGCAATCGTATCCAAGGGAGTAAACTGGAAGGTAAGAGTTGGTAGCAGTTTCCAGACATGCATTGAATCAAATTAGCTACTATTTAATTACTTCATAATCGTTTCTAATCCTTCTGTTTATTTACTTATTCCTCTATTAGCTTATGACCATGAAAGTTCAAAATTCTAACTTATCAAAGATAAATCCATGATCAAGATCTTGTATTGTTCTCATAATTTAATCTGTGTATTTATTAGACTACTTTGTGCCTCTCCTAAGACACCTTGATCAATCCATTGATATAAAATAAAATATCCAAAACCATCACTCTTTTTATTCAAGAAAATACTTTGACAACGATTGTGTAGGGTTATACTCCCTTGAGGGCACTAATAGAAATGTGGAGATGAAAGTGATATTTGAATTGTTTACCTGATTTTTGAGGATTAGAATTAATGCATTGTATGCATCTACACACAAGTACATAGATACATATTAAGGAAACTTGAGGTGGGAAATTTAATTGAATTTGGATTAAATCATTTAATTTAGGTTAGGACAGATATACAATTTCTAGGACCATCCTTGTGACTACAATCTAGTCCAATATATATATATAGTCACTCAAAGGGCGTTGCCATAGGTTTTCAAATGAGGTAATGCACTCTATAATTATATGGTTGTTTATGTTTTTCGTCTACCTAAAATTAGAGGCAACCATTCTAAGCAAACTGCACTATCTAATATGGGTGTTGTCACATACCATCAACATGCCAATCATGGACAAAAGTGTATTTTTTGCCACTTAAAGGCCTATTTTTTCCATCATGATCCTACACATACCCTTGGATGATAAATAGACACATGGAACTTTATGTCACTTCAAAATTATTTTGCACTAAAAAAAACCTTTTAAAACTTAGGAAAATGATAGAACTACTGTAAACATACTCTCCTCTAAAACCATAGAGAAAAAGTGTATTTCTAAAAGAAATGTGGACCAATATAGCACTACTAGAGAAATATCTCTACCCAAAATATATCATTGAATAGAATTTTGAAACACCTCCCTCATGCTGACTACATACCTAATATGGTACAATAAGCACACCAACTATCTAAAGGAAGTCAAAACTCAACACAACTTAATGTAGGTTACTTGATATAGGATATGATTGATTAGATAGCCTTCACATTGATTAAAAAATGCTTCTAGAACTTTAATTCTAGTAATCCTACAATTTATTTCATATTTGATAACCTTAACACCCTTTGATAACAACTATCAATAATCTTTGACAATCCTTTCACATCGATGACAACCTATGTTCAACAATCTCCCCCTTTGGTGTTGATGGAAAATAATAAAATGATGGACACCACCACACTAGATTTTTAGAATGATTTATTTGCTATAGCATTTTATCCCCTTATAAAAGATATGATATTCTAAGGAATTCAACATTTTGAGCTCACTTACTCCTCAATTCAGAATTTTGATTTTACTATCTCCCCTTCTGACATCAATGGAAAATGGTAAAAAAAACCTATGTTGACATCCATTCACCCCCTACAAAGAGGCACCATATTTGAAAACTTTTCCACAATTTTTGGGTATAGTACATCATCTGAAAACCTATTTCCCAAATAGATTCCCCCTGAGTATATGCTTCACTACATTTGAAAAATACTCCACAAGACTAGCGATCATTCTTGTGGTAAGGAGTCCAAGATCCCCCTCATCATATGCTTCCTCTTTATTTAAGAGGGAGCAACAACACCTAACTTCTATTAGAGAAACTCAAATGTCTCCTTAGGAAGTGGCTTCATGAATATATCTACAATTTTTTCCTTTGTATCCACATATCCCATTCGTACTTCCTACTCTGCAACCTTCTCCCTCAAGAAATGATACTTGATTGTAATAAGTTGTGTTCGTGATTGCATCACCAAATTCATTGAAATGTTTATTGCACTAGAATTATCACAAAGAATAGTGATAGGGTCTTCAAACTTAATCTTCATTTCCTTCAAATTCTACTTTATCCAAACAAATTGAGTGCAACATGATGTTACAACAATGTATTTTACTTTTGTTGTAGATAAAGAAACTAATTCCTACTTATTACTCAACCAAGACACCAAACCATCTCCAAGAAAGAATGCACCACCACCTGTACTCTTCCAATCCTCAACACATCCTATCCAATCTATATTTTTGTATATAGTTAGAGTGAAATTTTCACTCTTTAGATACCACAGTCCAAAATATTTGGTAGCCCTCAAATACCTAAATATCCTCTTTACTAATTTAACATGAGTTTCTTTAGCTGCTACCTAAAATTAGGCAACCATTCTAACAACCTGCACTATCTAATATGGGTGTTGTCACATACATCAACATGCCAATCATGGACACCTATACAAGGTCTGATCTATCATAGAAAATTCCTCATCATTACACAAATTACATTCAGTAAATAAAAAATTTGCCACTAATTTTCAATATTTCGTTCTAAACTTACTTAGCATCTCCTTTATGTATTTTGGTTGTGAAATAAAAACTTTGTGGTCTAATTGTACAATCTGTAGTCCAAGAAATAAAAATAATTCTTCTAACCTAGACATTTCAAATTCATTTTGCATTTCCTTTTAAAATTTATTACACATTTTTTCACTGCTACCTCCAAAAGAGATTTCATCTACATAAACCACAACTATTAACATATATTCTCCTATTGATTTGTAGGATATTTTTCATAACACTATAGGGCAATGGATCACACGCAGAAAAGCGGTTTTAAGAGGGAGATAGGTGGAAGATTTTGTAGGGCATCTGGAGGGAGTTCAAGCTTTATAGACTTTGGGTTTGTAGAGGATGATGGCAGTACCAATGAGGGGGATGATCTAGATGATGGTTGCTTTGCTCCCATCCTTCAACTCTGTCTAGAAGTGAGCACAACTGGGAGAATGAGGTGGGTGTGTTTGAGGAAGAGGGTGTGTCTGAGGAAGATGATGACACAGTTGCAGATGTTGAGGTCCCTATTTGTTGGTTGTTGGTGTTTCCTAGAGGGATGTTTGAGATCTTGTTTCACCCTCTTTGTGATTGGGGGTATCATTTACAACATGGAGATGGGGTTCTTTTGGCATGGCATTTTGTGGTGGGGCTTCATAGTGGATGATGTGGGGATCTCTTTCCTTGGTCTTTTTTGGTGTGAGCTCTCTTTAGCTATGAATTTCTTGTAGAAACTATTGTTTACTACTTGGATAGTGTTTCCTTTTGCTCTGTGTGGGGGGCTGGAGTGGCATAATATGTGTGTAATGAGATATGTAGTTGTGTTTATGTATTAGCTTATTTTTCTACCCATTGAGGGGTTGTTGCTATGTTTTTTGAGTGGCCCCTACTCTCTCTAGTTTTCTCTTTTTCTAGGGTTTTTTAATCTAGTTGAGGCTACCTTTAGGTGGTGTTTTGGTTTGGCCTTAAACCTGGGTTTGGTCTCAGTTCTGTTTGTTCCCTTTTGGTCCTCCTTGTCTATGATTTTGTGGAAGATATTTTTCGTTATGCCCCCTATTGTTTAGTAGGATCTATACCTCTTGGACTAGGTTTGGTCTCTTTCTTGGTCTATTTTTTGGGTTCCCTTCTAGTTTGGGAAGATGACTTTGGTTGAGGGGCTTGTTCTTTCTTTGGTGGCTAATGGTGTTTCCTTGAAGGGTTTCTTGGTGGCCTTTGGGTTTGGGCCTTTTTAGCTAGCTGGGGTGGGCTTAGTGTTTTATCTTCTATCCTTGGTGTGTGGTTGGATTTTGGGGGAATTTTTTTCCCTCTTTTGTGATCTTTCCTCCTTCTCTGGTTGGGTTTTCATTGTAGGGGTATCTTCTCCATAGGTGGAGATTTTTTTTAAGGAAGAGGAGATATTTTTGTGTTGTTGCATGTTGGTTGGGTTTTTTTTAGCCTCTTCCTACTAGTACTAGTTTTTTTTGTTACTAAGGGATGGTGTGATTTCCCTTTCTTTTGAAGTTGCTTCTATTGGTTTCCTCAGTCAGTGTCTTCTATGGAGGTAGAGATTGTTGCTTTAGACATGGAGCCCTCTCCTATTGAGGTGGAGATGGATACTATCAAGCTGATGGTAAAATCCTTCCTCTTATGTTGGTTCCTATTGAGTTGGGGCTTGCATGATCAAGAGAGAAGGGACTTTGGAGGTAAGGGTTCTTTTATCATCTTCTCTGATAGATGGGAGTCCTCTCATTTCGAGGTGGAGATTGGGTTGGATATTTGGATGGGATGGTGTAGTAGGATTGTTGAAGCTTCATAGAATTCTATTACTTTGCTACAGTCTAGCTATGATAGGTTGATTTTTTCCTGGTGAAATCAGGTGTTCTTTATTACTTTTTAGGGTTTTTGGTCCCTATTAAAACTTATTTGTAGTAGGTTTTAGGTTCCTTGCAAAACTTATTTGTGTGTAGCCTCAATTGTCTTGTTTATCTGTAATGGTTGTTGTATTACTGTTGATGATTCACTAATTTCTCTCCAATTGCAACTTGCTCTCTTTAGATTGGGTCTCAAATCCCATCAAAACTATTTCTATTAGGTTTCAAGGCACCATAAAAACCTATTTTGCCTTAGTCAAAAATATATATTTTCCTATTTTTATGTACATATTACTATCTATACTTCCTCACTGGAATTCTTGTTGCTAGAAGTATCCATATAACCTTGAATACCAAGCTATAGGGGCTTTCTTGAGTCCATACAATACCTTCTTCAATCCAAAAACATAATCTAGATTGTGAGAACATTGAATTTTTTTTTGTTGTTCAATATAAACCTCTTCTTCAAACTATCCATTTAAGAGTGACGACTTCACATCCATATGATATACATTGAAATTTTTGAATGTTGAAAGAGCTAAAAACATCCTGATTGCCTTTAGTCTTTCTACCAGAGCAAAATCCTCTTCAAAGTATATTCCCTCAACTTGAGCATACCCTTTAGGCACAAGTCTTTCTTTTTAGATGATTTTACCTTCTTCATTTAGTTTGTTTATGAAAAAATAGTTAGTTCCAATCACATTCTTTTCTTTAGGTATTGGGACAAGTTCCCAAGTTTCATTCCTCGTGATCTAATTTATTTCTTCCTCCATACCTTCTATCCATCCTTTCTATTTTCTTGCTTCTTTTTATGACTTAGGCTCTATCTTTGAAAATAAATCAAAGTGTACTTATTCATTGGTTTTCTCAAGTCTCTTCTAGGTCTAAACCTCATTGTCTTTGTCACCAATGATCTAATTTGTAGTCATTTTTTTTAACATGCCTTGCAAGATTTTTTGGAAAAAATTATCATTAATCTTCTTTATAGCTATGAAATGGTTCCTCATCATCTTCTACTTCTGGAATACTAGTAGACTAAATAGTCTCATCAACTCTCACATTTTTACTTTCAACAATCTTCTTCAATATTCTATTTTAACATATGTAAGCTTTACTTTTTAAAGAATAACTAATGAAAATTCCTTCATATAATCTAGATTCAAACTTACCCAAGTTCTCTTCATCTCTCTTGATGTAGCACTTACAAATATTTTGAGGTTTCTTATTGATTTTTTTTCCTTTCCATAGCTCATATGGAGTCTTCTCAATCTTGTGTTTGACCTAAAATTTATTCAAAAAATATATACCAGTTTTTATAGCTTCTCTCTAATATATATGTAGTAGATTTTCCTAACATACCATGGTTATTTCCATTTCTTGTATAGTCTAGTTCTTTCTTTCTATAACTCCATTTTACTATGGAGTTCAAGGACCATATAATTTCCTCCAAATCCCATGCTATTCACATAATCTATCATACTTCTCAGCACTAAATTCTCCACTTCTATTTGATCTCAAAAAAATTATTTTCCTTTTAGTTTCATTCTCTACCAATGCCTTAAATTCATCAAACTTCTCAAATACTTCTGAATTTTCTTTTAAATGTGTTATACAATTCATCCTAATATAATCATCAATCAACATCATGAAATAATTGTGTCCTTGTGGACTTTTAGTCCTCATTGATCAACATAGATTTGTATGAAATAGATCTAATGGTTTTGATGTGAAATATTCCTTAGTAAGATATTTTATTTTTTTCTATTTTCATTCATGACATGGATTTCATCTAATTGATTGAGGCTTCTTAATCTTTGGCATATCTTGGACTAGTGCTTTTGAACTAATCTTCACAATATCATCAAAATTTATATGACCTAACCCTTTTTTCCAAGCTAGTTTTCATCCTTTTGAATAGTGAGACAAATTTATCCATTCAACTCACTAAGATGACAAATGTAACCATATATCCTTCTTCCTTCCACAATCAATTCACTGGTAGTTGATTCACTAATTTCACAACCTTCAACTCTAAAAGATATCTTGCAACCTTTATCACACATCTGACTAGCACTTAACAAAATATTCTTTAAACCTTCAATATGCAAAACATCATGTTTCTTCGTTGTACCACCATTAAGACTTAAAGTTCCCTTAATAGAGATTTTGGAAATTGAATTATTTCCAAAGGCCACTAAGCCACCTTCAAATTTCCTAAAGTTCATATACTTACTCTTATCTCCAATCATATGGCTTGAGCAACTAGTGTCAATAATCCAAAAAAAATTCTCCTTTTGAGCATGTAGTATAGTTCGAGAAATCAATGATGTTTCAAAATTCTCCTCAGAAACCTTCTTCCAAAATTTTCTCAATTCATTCCTTTTACTTTATGATTATTTTCTCCCACTTTTTGGCAAAGGGGGACATACAAATTCTCTTATGTAGTTCCTTGTAATGTGTCCATTTTTTTTCATTTGAAATAAATGATATTAAAATAATATAGAGGTTCAATGCATTATTTTTGTAAAAAATATTTCTTTTTACTGGATCTCTTCTATAGTCAACAACCTTATGACAAAAATTATTACAATTAAAACAATAACTAGAGAAAGGAAATTTAATCCTGATGTTGTATTCATGTCTTCCAGATAGTCTTCTTTTGTTCTATACTTGAATTAAGCAATCATTTTGTTTCATGCTTCCATCACTTACCATGGTTCTTTCAAAATTTAAAATTTTGGAGCCTATCACTTTTAGGGTTGCCTTAGTAGTCTTATCAAATTGTTCTACTAGGTATTTTTATTTTGATCATCAATACATATTGTAGTTATATTATGCAGAGCTCTCTAACTTTCCAAATTTTGTTCTAGGATTTTATTACTCCTACCAAATTTTATTTGCAACTATTGGCTCACTTTCTCAAGATCTTTTCTTACTATCACAATTTCTTCTTTTAGCTTCTGTATGACCCCTCCGTTTTGGATATTTGGATCGACAGTGTTTTCTTGGTAATGTTTGATTATGCTTATGATGTGATGATTGTGTCTGAACATGCTTTGACTTTGGGAACTTAATTACTTGCGATCATGATTGTTAAATGATGTGAAGTTATATGTTGATGAGATGTTCTTTTATTCTGATGTTATCCTTATGACATGATTTGGAGTAACTTCGAATATATTTGATTTAATGATGTTTATGCTATTGAGCATATCTCTAATGTTAGATGTGTTAGTTAATGATACTATATTGGTGAAAGGGGCGGATTGTATCACTCGCTTGTGAGTGCCCTAGAATTATGAGATTCCCTCTTCATGGTGTGTTTGATCATAACATACATATATATTTTGCATGTTTGACATGATCTTTGCTGCAGGTTGGCAGGTACATGACATCAACTCCAACTGGCTTCACAAGTCTGAGCATGTCCATTTACCAATGGTAATTGATTTGGATTTTGGGATAAACCCAGAAATCCCCTATATTTTTGCCATGTTTAGATGCAGGGATTTTATTTCTAAAAAAAATAATAATAATATAAAGTTTTGTTATTGCTATGGGGTGGGAGGTCAAACCCCACCGCCACCACACAAGCTGCGACCAAGGGCCACGGACTGTGTGAGGAACACACAGACCGTAGCTGAAGGGTCACAGGCTGTGTGAACCCCACACAGACCACAACCAAATAGACTGTAGGCTGTGTGAAGCCCACATAGATCGCCACCATAAGGCCATGGACTATGTGAAGCCCACACAGGCCATGACCAGAATGGCCACGGACTGTGTGGAGCTCACATAGTCCGCACGGCCATTTAGGGCATCGCGGGATTTCCACCGAATACCTCAGATTTCGTTTCATTAGATTTTTTTATTATATGTAAATTTAGATATTTATTATTTAATAATAAATTAATATTAATATATATAATAATATATGATATATATTATATATATAATATTAATATAATATTTAAATAATATTTATTTAAATAATAATTTAATTGAATATTTAAATATATATGCATAGTATATATACACATAATTTTTATGTGTGTGGTTTTAAAAATATTTTGTAAGTTCAATTTAAATCATTATGGGAAGTCGTGATTTAAAAATGAGTAGATTTATGTTATGATTTGTTTACATTTAAAATATATGTTTGTTTGGAAAATTATATTGTATATAATTAAGGTATTTTAGTAGAAAGAGTTTTTAATTAATGGCATTAAGATGAGATAAGTTTAACGGATTCAAAATAAATGTTTTAATATATATTAAATGTTTTGTTTTGGAATTAATGGTAAACTTAGATTAAGTAAATAGTTTTAAATGTTAGTTGAATGGCTTTATTATTTAAGTGTCGTGATTATGGTTATTGTTGAGAAATTTGAATAATGGATTTTTTTATAAGATCATTTTTTTTCTTAATCATCGAGTATGATAGGGCAAATCGAATTTAACTCAAGAGTTTTAAAATTCTCCATGTAATTGATTGACTTATTATTTAATCTAAATGTTTTGTTAAAGGAATGGCTTCATTTATAGTATATGATTGTGATACTAGAGAAATGATTGAATATTTTAGTCGTCCATATTTTAGTCGAATGATTGTATTTATTTGAATGCTTTGATTAGAGAAGATTACTAGTAAATTTTAGAGTAAATGATTGGGTTGTAAATACTTCAATGTTGGGAAGTGAATTTGATGTATTTGATTGAGTAAATGCAAGATTGAAAACTATGATTGACTGGGTTTAGGAAACCCTAACATTAGATATGGAATTGCCTAGAATGCTTTTATATCATATTTATTTCATTCTCCATGTTGGGCAAATGGGGTTAAGGGTCTATGTAAGTCTTCCAGATAGGAGTTCATTTATTGGTATGGGTTGTTGTACATGAGCCAACTTTTGATGTCTTGTGGAAAAAGTGCATAGTTACACCATGTTGTTTCACCCGGTTTTCACAAACGGGGATGGTGTGTGTCTCCTTTGGATTAGGAGTGGGTTATGTGACCTTTTTTTCCTCCAGTGTTTGGAGTGGGTTATGTGACCTTGTTTTCCTCCAATGTTTGGAGTGGGTTATGTGACCTTGTTTTTCTCTAGTGTTTGGAGTAAGTTATGTGACCTTGTTTCCTCCTGTGTTTGGAGAGGGCTAGACCTTGTTGCCTCCAGTGTTTGGGGAGGGTCTTGACCTTGTGGTCCTCAGTGTTGGGGTGAATATCCTTGTTTTGTTACCTCCTTGAAATGGAGAGGTTGTGTTATCTTGTTTCTTATTGTGGATTTCACTGTGTGGGTTGTCTTAGGAGAGTGGCTTGCAATGGGCATCAACGCACAAAGTGGTGCCAGGATAACCCTTTGCAAGTTGGTTAATTTAGTGGTAACTAAATAAAAAAATTAGAAGCTTAGGTTGCATCAAACATTAAACAAGATAATTTGTGCCTCACTCATGGACCCAAGGTCTTGTTCGAGACTTGGGATGAGACGGGAATGCCTAGAATGGCAAGATCATTTATCTTGTCTTCACGAGAGGTATTTGGTTCCGCATGAGTAAGCATTGGTGCTGGGATTTTGGTTGAGGCTTCCAGGATAACCCATGGAGTGGGGGTTAGTCCCTAGCAAGATTCCCAGAGGATATCCCTTGATGAACTATGTGATGACCCTCTTCCTAAGTCAACAGTTTGTACTTGATATTTGTGACACTCTTGATCTATTCTATGTCTGGAAGCAATGTAACCTATGGTAGTGTTGTATGGGTCATACCTAGAATTGTGCATATGACCGTTCAGTCATGTGATGAGGTCTTGTATTTACTTTGTATCAGTTTTGTGTGGTCGTGCCTAATGGTAGATGGTCTTGTGTAGAAATTCTTGGTTACTATCTCCTAGCACGGAGGGAGTGGAACCTTTTGGATTCCACGTGGTTGGGTGGTGTGCATCTTATTTGTTGGTTCTTCTTCTTGTTCGTGAGGTCATGATTTCTAACTGGAGAGCTTGTGGGAATCAGTTTCTTCTCATGCCTTGTTCTCTCAGTTCTTATTGTATTTTATTACCCCTCAATTGTTATCGAGGTGGATTTTGTAATATGTAATCATTTTTGTTGGACTTGCCTCATTCGGGGAATGAGTATTGTAATCTTATTGTAAATCATGTTATTGGAATCAAGGGGTATCTCATACTCTTGGATGTAAATTGTATAGTATTATGAATGGAATTATGTTGTCTCATCTCCTTAAGTGATTAATGTTTCGGTTTATATTAATGTTTGTTGTTGGTTGGGTTTTAAAGTAACTTTGTCTCGTGGCCTTAGAGGTTGTTGGCAATGTGTATTCATCTTACATGTTATTTGTACTTAATCAAAAAAAAAAATTGGTGCATTTGAGTAGTGAATTGCAACTTCCTCTAGGGTTGCGTGGCAGGACATTACAGCTTCTCATAGTTTATCTCTTTATAGTATCTTTTTTCAAGAACTTCTTCAATTCTTTTTACTTCTTCTACCTAGGTCTTCAAACCAACAATCATATTTTCTACTTTCTTCAAATCATGAGATAAATTTTCTTTAGCTCTTACTTCTTCAAAACAATTGTCATCCTTTTGATTTTCTTTCTAGTAGAAATCAACTCTTCCATGAGATCTACCTCTTCTTTGTAGTCTTTGGAACTCATCTCAACATCTCCTTTCGTAGTCTCAAAATCCATGAAGATAAACTTTTCTTTTTCATCTTTGGATATGTCTTCTTCTTCTTCAATAGATTAATCTTCTTCCTCGTTAGTGTAAAAAATATTATTCTTTCTCTGACCTTTATACTTTCTTTGAAAGCATTCTTTTCCCTACCATTATGTTTAAGGTCTATTTTCTCTGCTTGATCCCTAGGAGGGTTTTCAAGAGTCTCATATCCTTCTACAACTAAAATCTAGATGTCCATTCCTAAATCCATCAAATAAGACTCCATACTACCTTTCCAAAATACAAAATTTGATCCATCAAAGACTAGTACTTTGCTTCTAGAAGAAATTTCTTATGCTATCTCAAAACTACCTTAAGTTGTTAGAATTCTTCAAAAGGAACTTTTCTCTAATACCAATATATTGGCACACAATCTACTAAGAAGGGGGTGAATCAGCAGATCAAAATTACTTAAAACTCTTATCCCAAATTCACATTCTAGAACTAATTCTTAAAGAAAGGTAGAAAACTAATGAGAAAAGAATAACATAAGAGCACACAACTACACAAATGAACACCAGATATCAATGGAAAACCCAAGGATGGGAAAAACCATGGTGAGAATAACTTTTTAGATCTATTATCCAAATCCATCCTCACAAAAAAAAAAATATAGAAGTGAAATTTTCACACTAAGTGGATACACCTAAAATTGGTCAAGACAATTAATTAATTAATTAAATACTAGCTATTTAATTAATGAACTCCCTTTATTTATCTACTTATAAATAAATTCTCAATTTGTTTATATAGTTCATATTTTTCTAAATTCTTCATTCTAAACCAAATTCTTCTAAACTTAATTAAATAAACAAATAACTATAGTTTTTTTAATTTAATTAAATATCTTCTCACTAATTTTGAATAATTTCAAATTATTCAAAATTAGTCACACGTCTACAACACTTTTTGGACATGTCATCAAATGTCACATGTAATTAAATATAACTAATATTTAATTATATTATTTTCAACCAATTATCTTCAACAAAATTTTAACACATGGCTTATTCCTCACACTTTATTCCTTCATCCATTTGGCATGTTGCCCTTGGTCAAGGGGACATCCTCCAAGATTCTTCCATCGCCACCATTCATCCCTCATGTTTGAATCTAGACCATCGATCACTACCACATCACAAGATGCTTTGAAAATCCTATAAATACAACCCTTTGCTATAGCATTATCAATAACATCTTTTAGAAAACTTATTATTGAGGAATAGCTTTGGAGCATTGGAGAATTTGGAGTTCATTGTTAGCATTGTAGTATCATGTTAAATTAGAATCATGTATTTTCTTATAGTTGCACTTTAGTTTATCATATTAATAGTTATTTGAGCATATGCAGAATCTTTTTAGCTTCTTATCACAACATTTCTATCACATAGTTTAACAACATTATCCATTCGTCAATATCTCCATTATCATAGCATCATGGCTTTCATCATATAGTTTCATGTAGGAACTTAGATTTCTTTCATTTTTGAAGAGCATCTCATTTCTCAAGTTTTCATTCTAACAATCATAGTGCACATAGAAAATATGAGAGCCAAATGGTTTAATGAATCCTTGAGAATAGAGAATAGTGGAACATTTTTAGAGATTTGTTTAACTACAATTTAGAGTACTTCTTTGATTCAAATCTTTAATACAATGCGTCTCATTGATGCTTGTGTGTTTTAGTGTTGATTTGCTAACTCTCCCACATCTCACACATACATAAAATGGTGCCCACCATGGGGCCTAGCCCCTTTTTATTGAATTTTTCTATAATTTTTTTTGTAGATTTTGGACATGAACTTCTTTTAGCACGACCATGAGTTCTTTTGGCACATTCAAAACTATTTTAGTGTATTGGATGATTGTTATGATGCATTCAAAAAGTCTTTTAGTGCATAGGATGACTGTTACGATGCATATGAAAAGTCTTTTAGTGCATCTGACACTTCTTTTAGTGCACTTGACACTTCTCTTAGCACATTTGAAACTTCTTTTTAGCACATATGATGACTATCTTAGTGCATGCATGAAGTATTTCGGTGCATACAGAGTTATTTTAGCACATTGGGTCACTGTTTTAATGATTTTATAGTCAATCTTAAAATGGTCATATCTTGGTCATACAGAAATCTTTTTTAGAGCTTTTTTTTTAATGGGGTATAATTTCATAAGCTATGCAATGGTATAGGTGTTTCTTGATTTTTTTGGAGTTAAAATTTTCAATTTTACACCTAAAGTCAAATCACATTGTAACTTGGTCTAATTTTTAGGTTTTTTATGCTTAATCATCCATCTAACCCTCATGTCTTCTTATTTCTTGATATCATATAACATTTTGATAATTTATTGCAAGTTTTGAGAGGAACATGGAGCATTGAAGTGAAAGAGAAATAATTTGATATCCATTGTACTAAGTATGCTTGTCAAAGACATTTATTGAAACTATTAATGGTGTTTATAGGGGCTAGAAATATTATTGCTTTCTTTTGATTAAGATAGGCATTTAGCTTAATTAAAAGGTTAATTGAACACCATGTATTTTGTGCTTGATGAATGGTAAGCATATGCTCTCCCCTTAAATGGGTGACAAAAAAGCTAGATCTATTTTTTTTTATTTTTTTTATCCATAGAGTGTCTGCTTTGTGGGAAAAAATAATCACCCAAGGCAATGACCCAACCGATAACACGCTAAATCCAAGTGACTTCCAACCAA
>VDFB02335099.1:0-28760 GCA_007258455.2 Sequoia sempervirens | reverse complement strand
AAACACATCACGACATCAAAAATTAAATTTTTGGTTGGTGAAGAATGCATTGATGGCATCCCGATTCAATCACATAAACAAGTGAGAGGTAGACGCAAAGGAAAACTAAAGTTCATATGTTTCAATGTCTTCTACACATCGAAATAAAGCTTTGAGGACTTCTAGAGTTCATTCGGGTCATTTGCAGTAAGTTCAACCCTTATAGCACCTTTGTGAAAAAGAACCACCCTACTAGATTTGAGAGGAAACACAACAAAACTAGCTAAAAATGGATGAAAGGGGAAGTCTGGTAAGAGGTCAAGTTCCCACAAAATCCATAGCCATTTTATGACACTTTATGGGGAAAACCGACCTGATAGGACTTATGCGAGGAAATACAAGTGGGTTGCACTTGGGACAATAGGAAGACGAAAACCTGAAAAAGCATAGCTCTTTCCCCTTGGTTACAAAAGTTCCAAAAGCAACTAGGTCTAATTTTTCATGCTCCACCCAACTATCCCTAAAAAATTGGCAAAGGACCACCCATTTTATACATCTCATACCAGTTATTAACATATGGGTTGGAAGGCCAAGATAACAAGAACAATATGGGACTCAAGAAATAGTGGCACAACGAATTTGAGTCCCAATAGATTCCTTATTCATGAATTATGAGGCCTTTTCCTTTATATTTCATGCTCTTACATATTTTATTGGCTACATGACAATCATTGTTTTTGAAGCAAGATGAGATATTTTCATCATCATATAGCCAATAATAATTTGCACCTTCAATCTTTCATTTGCAAGGAATCCATGTTGAATGAAAGTAGTTGATCCATATTATACTAATAAATTTACTTTCTTTTGATTTATATTAGGCCTACCATGAGATTGGGGAGAAAGAGGAAACTTAACTATATGAAAGGCACCTTGGATCTCATATTCTATGCAACCTTTGTCAATGATTTTGATATGGGTTTTAGGATGTGGACTAGTGGATGTGGATGCAAGTCTGTTAGGATCTATATAAGATGAAGATTTTTTGGGTTTAGAATTTAAATTTTCTTTTGTAACAAGGAAGTGATTGGCCTTTTGGTAGTGACCCTAACATTTTATAATATTGGAAAGGATGGGGATCAATAGAATAATTAAATGATGAAATTTGATACATTAATAGAAATTAGAAGCAATGGATTGCATAGCATGGATCCATGGATGACCAAGGAGAATGTTATAGAGGAGATCAAGATCAATGAAATGTAGTATAGTTTATTGCATAATAGGCACAACTTTAATCGGTAGATGTATTATCCCTATTTAGTCTCGTATTGCATTATCATAAGCCTTGATATTAACAATTTATGGATCTAAGGCCTTTTTTGAGTAACCAATATGTTATGTCAATCTCAAATTATAAATCTTCAAACTTAATGCATTATCTTTACTTTATGTTTAGTGATGAAGGTTTCAATGTATAGGGGAGGTTATGAGATGGCCTTATGGGAGGCATGTCATTTTGGTTAAAAGTGAGGTAGTGGTTTGAGGAAAAGTTCCCCATAGCCACTTAAAATTTTAATGGATTAATATTGTTTGGGACTCTTAATGCAACTCAAATATCCGAGTTTTACCAAAATATGATTAAATGCAACAAATTTTACATAAAACAGAGATAGTCACAATGATTTTTATTGCATAAATCAAATAAGAAACCACCATGTTTTATTTAGCTATTATGGTTCATTCCACAAAATTCAACGCCTTAAACATTGGCTGCAAAAACTCATATTTTCCTCTGTCCAAAGAATCTATGCTTAGACTCTACCGAATACATTCAACAACTCGTAAATGCCACACCCTTATTACCAATTCATGTGTCAAGGATTTTTTTTTTCAAAACTCTATCAATGCCTTTGTTGTTCTTCAGCTTTAGCGTACCTCTCTTCCCTTGTTTGCCACACCCTCCATATGTCTTTGTTAGTAGAAGTTTTTCTTTCTTTTCATGGGTCGATACCCTCCTTAATCCACCATTTTCTGCTGTTGTTCTCTCTCACCAAATTTTTGGTGCCCAATTCCTTCATCAATTCTACATTTTTTAATTTCCCAACTCTTCCTATTCTCCAGCGCAAGTCTCATGAAATTTGTTTTCTTTTTTTCTTGTCTTTTTCCTTCCAGATAAGTGCCCCCAAATTTTTCCTCTTACCACGCCCAGGAAAGTGAATCGGCTAATTTGGGTGTCATGGGATAAAGTAAATAAAAGTTACTTTGTTAAATTTGAATATGCCTTTACAAAATAGTCTTCGATATTTACATTATTTTGGGCATCATAAAATAAATTCCGAAATGCCAGGAAGGCATGAAAATGTTACCATCAAAACTAAATATCACAACAAAATTTTAAGATAACAAAACTATGAAGAAACAAAATGATGCAGAAATAGAGATACCCGAATGCTTAGGCATCAAACACATCAGGTACGAAAAATGTTCCATGAGCGAAGGCTTAAGGAACATTTGGGAAAGTCTGGAATTGGAATTCCAAACTTCTCCAAATCTAAAGCGTTGACCCATGAAGCTTCATCGGCTGCATGATTCTTCCAACGTACCAAATACTCCCAATGCTCTTTCTTTCTTGTGCATTTTGCAATTCGTGAATCAATGATTTGATCAATATTTTCACTCCTTCGACAATTGATACACCCAATCTTGTGCATATGGAAAATTTGAATATGTACCCGGTTGTCCACTTGATTTACCTTCATAATATCTATATAAATCTGCAACATTAAATATTGGAGAGATATCTACACCAACTAGAAGCTCAAATTCATATGCATTTGATGAAAAATTTCGCAAAACCTTGCACAGGCCAATTTTCCTCCACTTTAACTTATTGTATCTTCCTTGTGGGAACCTCTCCTTCCTCAAGTGTGCCATTACCAGCTCACCAATCTGGAACTCTTGCACTCTTCTATGTACATCATCATGTTCTTTATATTTAATGACACTCTTCTCCAAATTCTCCTCCACTTCCTTGTGCAACTCGTGGATATACTCAACAAAATCTTCCACTATAGCACTCTTTCTTTTCAAATATGCACTATCTCTCAATTCATCAACTTCCCTTGGGCTATAACCATACACAACTTGGAATGGACTTTTTCCCACACTTCGATTTATGGAGTTATTATATGAAAATTCTGCTTGTGCCAAAGTTAAATCCCATTTATTTGGTTTATCTCCAACCAAACACCTCAACAAATTACCCAAGCTTTGATTCACTACTTTAGTTTGGCCATCCATTTGTGGATGGTAGGATGAGCTAAAACCCAATCGTGTTCCCATTCTCTTCCACAAAGTATGCCAAAAATGGCCAACAAACTTTGTGTTTCGGTCTGAAATAATAGTTTTTGGCAATCCATGTAACCAAACTATTTCTTTGAAAAACAAATTTGCTATGTGAGAAGATCACTACAATTCTTACATATTATAAAATGAGCCATTTTTTAAAATCTATCCACTACAACACAAATTGAATCATTACCTTTGTGTTCATGGAAAACCCAAAACAAAATCCATGCCAATGCATTCCCATGGTCTCTCCAGTATTGGCAATGGCTAGTACAATCCGATGTTTTGTATCACTCCTTTTGCATATTGACATACTCTGCAACTTTGCACCTTTCTTTTTACATCTGCACTCATTCCAGGCCAATAATAACTATCACTTAGCTGTGCCAAAGTCTTGTCCACTCCAAAATGTCTACCCAAACCTCCACTATGTTTCTCTCTCAATAAATTTTCCCTCATGGAACCTTGAGGTATGCATAATCTTTTTCCTTTAAATAATAGATTTTCTTGAATAAAATACTCTAGCCATTGAGTTTTATCCACTCCCATTGGATTCTTACACGCTACCCATGCTTCTTTAAAATAAGCATCTTCTTCATACAACTCCCATAGAGAATCAAAACCAACAACATTCACTCTCATTTCAATCAACAACAAATGCCTCCAACTTAATGCAATAGCTACTTTATTTTATTTTCCACTTCCATGTTTCAATACAAAAGAATAACTTTGAAGAAATTCAACCCACATCACATGCTTTTGACTAAGCTTACCTTAACTGATTATATATTGCAATGCATGATGATCAGTATATAAAATAAACTCCTTCGGAAGCAAGTAATGTCACCAGTTCTTAAGAGCTTGCACAATTACATAAAACTATTGATCATACATGAAATATTTCCTTTTTGCTTCATTTAAATTCTCATTGAAATATGCTATTGGTCTTCCCTCTTGAGTCAAAACTCCTCCAATCACTGTCCCACTTGCATCACAATCAACTTGGAAGGCTTTTCCAAAATCTAGAAGTGCTAACAAGGGCTGCTTCGTCAATTTTTCCTTGAAAATATTAAAACTCCTCTCTGATGTAGTTGTCCAAACAAATTCTTTTCTATTACCCTTCATTGTTTCCGTAATTGGTGCACATATCCTATTGAAATTTCTGATAAACTTCCTATAAAAACTTGCCAATCCATAGAAACTTCTTGCTTCAAACATACTCTTCGATGAAGGCCACTCAACAATTGTTTTCACTTTTTCTGATTCCATTTTAGACCACTGCTAGAAATTACAAAACCCAAATATACCAATTCCTCTTTCATGAAACTACACTTTTTCAAATTCACCATTAACTTTTCTTCTTTTGACCTTTGCAAAACAACTCTAATATGTTGCAAGTGCTCTTCCTTTGTCTTACTAAAAATCAGAATATCATCCAAATATACTATAACAAACTTACCAAGGTATGGTTTCAACACTTCGTTCATCAACCTCATGAAGGTACTTGGCACATTTTTCAAACCAAACGACATCACCATCCATTCATACAATCCATCCTTCATTTTGAAAGTAGTTTTCCATTCATTCCCTTCTCTTATGTGAATTTGATGGTACCCACTCTTCAAATCAATTTTGGTAAAATACTTAGCCCCACTCAAACAATCCATCATATCATCCATTCATGGCAAAAGAAACCAATATTTAATAGTTATCTTATTTATTGTTCTCGAATCCGTACAAATTCACCAATCTCCATTTTTCTTTGGTGCCAACACTATTGGAACTGCACACAGACCCAAACTCTCTCTAATCAACCCCTTATCCAACATTTTCTTTTGGTGACATTCTATATGGTTCCTTGTTTGGGAAACTTGCACCGAGAATCAAATCCATGCAATGACTAATGCTCCTCATAGGTGGCAATCCATTAGGTAACTCCTTCATTAATATATCAACATAGTCTTTCAAAATTTATTGAACTTCCATGGATATTTCACTTTCTTTGTTCCCTATCCCAAGTGCTACAAACTTGGGAATTATTGCAAAATAGCCTTTCTCCTTTTTGAATTCTTTCAAAAATTGTTTTCCGGAAACCAAGCATACCTTTGGTTTGTCTTCATCTTCTCCTTCTCTATTCTTCAAG
The DNA here is from genome assembly GCA_007258455.2 of Sequoia sempervirens. NCBI lineage: Eukaryota > Viridiplantae > Streptophyta > Pinopsida > Cupressales > Cupressaceae > Sequoia > Sequoia sempervirens. Next base: position 23,287 of record VDFB02335099.1, on the reverse strand, counting down.
GGGGTCAATATATACTCTTCTCCACCTTTCTTAATTGTGTATGTATTCATTTTCCCATCATGAACAACTTGTCTATCAAATTGCCATGGTCTTTCCAAAAGAATAGGGCAAGCATCCATTGGAATTATATCACACATGATTTCATCTTTGTAGTTCCCAATCGGAAAATTAACCATACATTGCTCATTCACCAACAATTGATGCTCTTTTTGTAACCAAAAAACTTTGTATGGGTTGGGATGTTTGATTCTCTTCAATTTCATCTTGCTCACCATTTCTTCAGACACTATATTATTAGTGCTTCTACTGTCCACAATAACTTTGCAACATTTTCCACTTACCTTACACCTTGTTCTAAACAAATTTCTTCTCTGAATTGGTTTCAGTTTCTCTTTTTTCTGGGTTCAACAAAATTCTCCACAACATCAATGACTCTCCATCTTTGGCGTTTGCTACATGCTTTGTTGAGGTCTCATTTTCAGCTTGTGCAACATGCACTTTGGACACTTTTCCAACATCTTGCTAGATTTGCGGACATTCAAATGCCCAATGGCCTACTTCTCCACATTGAAAACATGTGAAGCTGAAACCTCTTCCTCTACCTCTTCCATATGACCCTCTTCCACTGAATTAGCTATGCAGCCTACAAAATGGGCTTGATTTGACCATTTGATAGTATATATTAATTAATTAAAAATAAAGAATACATTACATTCTTTATTTTTAATTAATTAATATATACTATCAAATAGTCAAATCAAGCCCATTTTGTGGGTTACATAGACATTTCCCTCTTCCACGAGAGTAATCTCAAGACTCTTCTCTAGGGAAATCTCTTCCCTTGCCTTCTTGCATACTTGCACTTGATAAGCTTGCTTCCTCCTGCTTGTTTTGGAAGCCTCTTCTACTGTTCGGTGGTCCTTTTCCACACAAAAACTTTCCTCTACCCCGAGAGTTACTTTGTTGCTTCCTATTGAGTTTTTCTTCTGCTTTCAAGGCATATTGATATGCCTCCTCCATGCTATGGATATTAACTAAACTGATTTCATCTTGGATGGATATGAAAAAACCATTCAAATACCTTGAAACTTGCTCCATATCATCTTCTTCACGGCTGACTATTATGCTTAACTGATAAAACTCTTCAATATACTCCTCAACGCTACTCTCCTTTTGCTTTAAATTTTGAAGTTTTCTACACAAATTAATTTGGTATTTTGTTGGTAGAAACTTGGATTTTATCTTTGTCACCATTCGTTCCAATGATTTTATTTTTTCCTTTCCCTTTTATTGCATGTCTTATTGCAGGTGATCCCACCATAGGGATGCATGCCCCTTCAACTTGGTGCGAGCATATTTCACCTTTTGCTCTTCTTCAGTGTTGTCATATTCAAAATATTTGTCCATTTCGCCAATCCAATCCAACAACTCTTTTGCATTTAACCCGCCTTTGTAACTTGGAGGATCAAATCATGGCTTGGAACTTACTTTTGTAATGGCTTTAATGAATCACTCTTCTCCTGGGTCTAAACCCAACTAGTTCACTTCCTCTCTGCCTTCAACAACCTGCTCTTCTTCATCATCACTTATGTCCATTGTATGGAATCCTCTTCTCTGTGCCATTTCCATGGCCTCCATTTGTGTTGTGAGACCTCTAACTGCCTTTATTGTGTAGTTTCTTATTAATTCTACAATCTTAGGCTCCATGCCTCTAGGTGCTCTACCTCTGCGACCCCATCCTCTATATGCCATTTCACTTCTCAACACGACCTATCCCAGCTCTGATACCAATTAATGCAGCTCTGCGACCCCGTCCTCTATATGCCATTTCACTTCTCAACACAACCTAGATCCCAACTCTGATACCAATTAATGCAACTCAAATATCTAAATTTTACCAAACTGGGATTAAATGCAACAACTTTTATATAAAGTAAAGATAGTCACAATGATTTTAATTGTATAAATCAAATAAGAAACCATCATGTTTTATTTAGCTATTATGGTTCATTCCACATAATTCAATGCCTTAAACATTGGCTGCAAAACTCATATTTTCCTCTGTCCAAAGAATATGTGCTTAGACTCCACCAAATACATTCAACGACTCACAAATACCACGCCCTTATTACCAATTCATGTGTTAAGGAATTTTTTTTCAAAACTCTATCAATGCCTTTGTTGTTCTTCAGCTTTAGCGTACCTCTCTTCCCCTGTTTGCCACGCCCTCCTTATGTCTCTGTTAGTAGAAGTTTTTCTTTCTTTTCATGGGTCGATACCCTCCTTACTCCATTTTTTGATGTTGTTCTCTCTCACCAAGTTTTTGGTGCCTAATTCCTTCATCAATTCTGCATTTTTTAATTTCCCAACTCTTCCTATTCTCCAACGCAAGTCTCATGAATTTTTTTTTGTTTTTGTCTATCCTTCCAAATAAGTGCCCCCAAAGTTTGCCTCTTACCACGCCCAGGAAAGTGAATCGGCCAATTTGGGTGTCTCAGTTTAAAGTAAATAAAAGTTACTTGGTTAAATTTAAATCTGCCTTTACAAAATAGTCTTCGATATTTACATTATTTTGGGCATCATAAAATAAATTCCAAAATGCCAGGCGGGTATGAAAATGCTACCATCAAAATTAAATATTACGACAAAATTTCAAAATAACAAAACTATGAAGAAACAAAATGATGCAGAAACAAAGATAGCCAGATGCTCTGACATCAACTCTTGAGTCTTCTAGGAATTTATATAATACATCCTTGTGAACATCATATATCTTGAGAAGTTCAATGATTGAGATTTATGTTGGATTCTTCTCAAGTTTTTCAATAAGGTTGTATTGACCCTCGGGAGTAGGTAGAGGAAGCCCTTGGATGGTAATCTTATTATGCCTCATGGTAACAACACAATTAGGGGATTTGATTTTGATAGTAGATATTTGGTTGTTAGGGTACTCAATACAATTGACTATGGCATGATATGTGTGAGGGGTTTTAGAATAGTAAACAATGTTGGCATGATTGTTTTGGCTTTAAGTTTGATTTGATGATGGATGCAATTGGTCATGCTTCAAAAAGGGTCTTGATATATCCCTAATTTCTTATTTGGTGATGATTGTATACCTCTTTCTATCTCAATATCCCCATTATCAATCAAATATTGAACATATTTGACAAGTTCATGCAATTTTTAGTGGAGTGCCCTTTGATCTTGTGGTGTTTGCAATATTCATATTCTTTATACCTTGTTGTCTTAGGCCTGATTTCATCAAAAGGTTTAACATTTGGAAAGATTATCATATTTGTATTATAACCAATTTATGGAATACTTCTTCTAATGGTTCTCCTAGGGATGTGTATTGCCTTCATTTTATCTCTTGCTTTTGTTTTCCACTCAAAATAGTTATAATGGGTAGGCTTTGTGTGGCCTAAATGTGTTTCAATTCTACAGCTCCATTCCCAACTTGGGTTTACCTAATTGGTTTTGGTTCCTAGAAAATATCTTCACCAACCTTTTGGATATTACGACTTCTTCAATTTTCACTCATTTATCAATAATCTCATCCAAGGTAGTAATGTCTTGACTTATATTAGCGATGAAGATGTTGACTAGTTATTTTTCAAGAATGAGCCATGGAAATATACTTGCTAGGCTTCTCCATAATTGAAAATAAAAAAATCTCCCCATTTTTATTTTTTTATTGCAAAGGTTCATCATGGTTAATTCATGCTCCACATGATATGAAAAGTGCTTCACAAATCGTTCAACTAAATCACCAAATGTTGTGATAGATCCTTTCAATAAGTGTAAGAACCATTCAAGATCTTGAACCCCTAAGATTCTAGGAAAGAGCTTTATTAGATATATGTAACTATAGGCAACCTCTTGACATGCCACCTATAATTATTTCACATGATCTCATAGATCTCCCTTCCCCCTATACTTATCAAATTTGGGTATTTCAAAATATGGGGGGAAAGGTATTTATGACAATGCCCTATCAAAGGGATAGGGACATAAATTTTCAAACTTTTATCCTTTGTTTTTATTTTGGATTCCTATATGTAGGCCTTTTATTTCATATAATGGCTTGCCACTCTTGATGAGTAGGTGGTGTTGGTGGTATAATGAAATTGGGTTGATGTGATTGATAGCTTTGATTATTTGGATCGATTTGATATTATTGATAGGTTTGACTGTTTAGATTGGTTTGATGTTGTTGATAGGTTTTCCATGGAAGTTTGGGTGATGAAGACCTTGTTTTTTTTAGTTTGAGTGTCATGTTGTGGGGTTTTCTCATTGTTTTTCTTTGACCACCATTGTTGTGCTCAACATTGTTGTGCTCAACATTATTGTTAGTGGTGAAATGATCCTTTTTTGGAGTTCTTGACTTATGATTGTCAAGGTTGTAGTTTAAGGGTAGCCTAGTTGCTTATTGTATGAGGTTCCTGAGCGTTTCATCCTTGTTGTGGTTTATGCATTAGTATATTATAGTGCATCCTTGTTTAAAGTTAAGGAAATCGTGATAACCATGGGAATATTCACTTTGGTTTGGAAGGCTATTGCTATCACTATCACTATCATTTTGATTCCAATGCAAATTTGGTTTGCTTGGTTTGGTTTGTGATCCCACCAACTTATCAAACTTGGTTAGATGTAGTCTTGGCCCAATATCTCAAAGCACCAACTATGGAGGATTAGGACCATACTTATTGCCTAATATTCCATTTTTAAAGATACGCAATAAGTAATTTCCTAGGGCTAACCTCATACTAGTGCATCGTGAGTTATAAATGATAGATGACCACCTAATATATTTTTAAATTGGGCTAAACTAAGATATACCTAGGTACATTAGACCCAAGTACATGATACAAGGGTGTTTTCTAATAGCATGGACTGAGAAGGCAACCATTTTTTCTCTTCATTAAAAACCTATATGGGAATCTAGCTTAGCCTCGAACAACAAATCCTCCTTGGAATTTATATAGCCCACTAAAATATGGACTTTGGATAATGCTTAGTGTAATATGTTAGACCCTTAAAAAGAAAAAGAAAAAGAAAAAGAAAAAGAAAAGGGAATAATATCTTTTGATTCTAAAGATCCATTAAAGTGTTGGGTAACATAAATAATTAGGTTGTTTTTTAATTTTAGGATCACATGAGTGTTAAGAGAAGAAAATATGCAAACTTAACCATGAAAACACACATACACAAGGCGATAATTGAAATTCGCTTGAAATTCAATCTTTGACAAATAAACCTACAAAATAAGTCTTGGTGACTTTATTGCTTTTAATCTTTGAGAAAATTAAAACCCTACACCATGGGTGTTTGGATGATGTAAAAAATAATATTAGACCCTACAAGTCAAGGTTTAGCAAGTTAAAACCAAAGAAATTTAAAAAAATATCTATAATTTAATGTAGACGCTATAACATAATCATAAATCCCAAAGATTAAACAAAGATATTGTGGATTAAACACAAATTTCAAACTTGTAAAAGACTATTAAAAACATAGATTTGGGGATTGAATGTTGTTACCACAAATTAATTAAACTCCTATATTTTTTTATCAATAATATAATACATATTTATATTAATTATATAATATTATATTAAACTCCCTTGTTTAATTATATCAATTTATAATATATATATGTATCCATGCATGATAAAAGGAACATTGCATTATAGTCAATGAAAGCCCTTTGATAATTAAAGAGTTGATTTTTGGTTTATGATATGTTTAATAATCTTCAATAATTAATTATATAATTAATATGTGCATTATAATTTATTTTAATATTTTTAATATTTGTTTATTTTAATTCATGACTAGTTTTTCTATCTTTTCAAACCATCTCTCTAGTCCATGCTACATTTTCTGGCCATTACCCCCCTCCTCCCCCTTAACTCTTCTCAAGGCCAATTCTACAATCCAACTAAGTGTGATTCAAAACATCGATCTAAAAAAGCACACAATTGAATCCAAAAACATTCATAATGTTGATGTTGTAGCTGCGGGCTACATACTTCCGCCATGTTTGTGAACAATAAATTTCATATAGCCTAACGACTATTCATTTATTGCATTAATCAAAATGAAGAGGCGCTTCACTTGGAAACTTATTGGGCCGACCTTCATTGTAATTCACACCATTTATTTGTAATTATCTTTCTTTTGTGGTCGACCTTGTTCATGAAGAGGTGCGACCTCTTCTCCACATTGTATATATATGAGTTCATTCCATTCACTCAAGCATCAAGCGAAGTTGTACTTCAAGCAAGTACGAAAACGCATATCTACAACATAATTCATTATTGTAAATTGAGATCATCATTCATGGAGATCGAATTTATCTTTCAGGAGTGTGATTGTTTTCATCAAGAGTGGTGCTAATAATTTCGGCCTCGTGTTGGCCTATTGTAAAAGCGAATTGCAATTCATTCCTAAATAATATAAGTGATAATATTTGCTGGGTTTTTCTCCCTCAAGAAGGAGGGTTTTCCCAGGGTATCCTGCTTTGTTATTGTGTTTATTATTATGTGTTTTTGTTTGTTACAAATCTGATTAAAACATTAACATGGTATCAGGTTCAAGAAACCTGATTAGATTTGGCTAAGCAGTAGCATGGCGTTTATTTGAAGGATTCGATATTGCCTAAAGATCATCAATTATATCCTTCTCGGGCTTGGCTGTGATACACCATCAATTGTAAGGAAGGGAATGATTGAGTCAAGCCCGTAAAAGGCTATCGAGTCTTCCACTCTGGGAGAGTCGGCAAGGATATAAGGTGACAAGAAGTTCAAAATTCCTGCTTCTGGCAAAATCACAGGCTCAAGTGATCACTGTCCTAGGTTCATCTTTGCATATCCAATGCACTCCGTATTTTAACAATTATCGGGATTATACATATATTCACTGTAGAAGCGACTACTAGATATCGAGCATATACAGAGTCCAAGGCGATATGTGTATATTAGGAGTTTCTTTTTCATGTTATGCAGAGTCCTTCAGGATTGAATCCCTGAGCACTGGATATTGAAATTCATTTATGTTTGTAACTAATATTGTGAATGTCATCAAGTCCGCGATTGTTATTGGAAGTGACAGATCGAGCATGACAGTTGGATTGTTATGTGAAGTTAGAAGACGAAAAGCAAGGATTTGTGGACAATGGCAGATGATCCAATCTTCAAAAGGATTATATAATTGATCTTTCTTTGGCAGGATCGGTTTCAGGCTGATATTCTCAAACGGCTATGAGACAACTCCATTCTTCAACTTCATTGGCGCTGCAACAACTTTTGTGCTCTCCTGTATGGGTGCTGCATATGAAACTGCGAAGAGTGGTGTCAGATGTAGTGTTTGACGAGGTAGTAAGTTTTATCGGGAATTGTTAAGAATGGAAAACTCGTTCGCAACTTCTTTGTGAACACCGAAGCTATTTGGAGGCCGAAACCTGAATTTACGGTGATCTTATGGAAGATCGGGATCACCCAAGTCTGTCGGAGTTCTAATGCATCCCTGATGGTTATCAGCGAGGCATATTTCCCGTCGAGTATCTGCTGTAGGCTTGGGAAAGTGATAATAGTTGAAAATTTGTGACTTTCGAAGTTTTTGGATGCCTGGAGCGAGACACACGGGAAATCTTGGCACAATGTTTTTTTTTTGCTTGAGCATACAAATCGCATTCCAGCTCAGACCTCTTACATTCCTCTAGAGATAGCTATTTTTTAAGGTCTTTGTGTGACGGGAGTGTGAGTTTCTTTATAAGCAGCTTATCATGTGTCATAACATCTATAAGTTGATATCGGGTTCACTCGAGCAATGTTTTTCAGGAGTTGAGAAATCACATTATTTGTGGTGCCATGAGAATCACTTATGCTCGATTGATGGAGATATCTCTTGGTGCATGGATTCATCCAGCAATAAAAGTGATGGGAAGAGTCCTAATATCGGGCCTGTGCCTTCCGGAAGTAATGTTCATTAAAGTTGGCATCACATCTGGATATACTCTGTTGCTGGAAGTGTTGTTTCTGTTACCATCGTGAGATCCATCATTGTAGGATGCGTTGGGGTTCATCCTTGTTGTTTCTTCATCCGAACATCATAGAGGTTGTTGCACTTGTGTAGCAATTCTAGGTGGGTCGCAACTGGAAAATGAGTGCTTTGATAAATTTGAATGGTCAAAGACCATATTCAAATTTAACCAGCCACCACCACAAATTCTGAGACATGGCCTACGATCAAGTCATGAACCTGTAGAAGGAAGGTTGTGGACTGATATGAGCACAAGAGCATCGAATCATATTAGCATTTATTAGAATCTTTAAAGAAATAAGTATTCTTTGTTTGTATCTTTGAAATCACCTTTCTGGGCTAAAATTCAGTTTGCTAATCTGACATCGATTATTTGAATTGTGTGATTAGCTGAGGTCGCGGTTTCTTTTTTAATGGTGACCGTTGACATAAAATCCCTTGGTGATACCATTCACTCATTTCGAGTTGTTTCATGCTAGTTGTGAAGAATTTCTGAGTGTGACTTAGAAATGAAAGGAGAACTACAATCTCGATTGTGATTAGTTGGTCACATCGATTCCATTCTCCATGTGCATGGACTAAGATAGAGACTTGATTCCTTGAGAGGTCTGGTCCTATATGTTGGTTGCTTAATGTATTTGGGAAATCTGAAGTTAAGCAAATTGTCTTTTATTGTGCTGAGATTAACACCTCCGAGAATAGTAAAGATGGAAGATATATCAGAATCAATAAAGATAAGTCTTATTATCTCTTTAATTTGATCTTTTGATATTTGCTACTTCACTTGTAGTTTGATTTTTTTTATATATAAACTATTATTAATCCTTTAAAATGCAGTATGGGTCAAGAAGCAATTGAATGATAAATTAATTATCAGAGGTTCTTAATGAATTCAAGGGAGGAAGAGCTTGAGGCATCCTGTGAGGAAGCAACGCGGGCTGAAGAATAGAGACACAACTTGCTGCCATAAAGTTGAGTTGGTGACACATAACTATAGACATCTCTCGAGGGCACAAGGCCGGGTCTATCTTGGATGGAGAGTTTGCATCAACAAGAAGATTGAGAAAGATGAAGATACTAAAAGAACCACTACTGATTGTCATTGTGTTCAGTTACTTCGAAGAGGAGGAAATGACATTAAGAGGGAGTCAATCCTGAGGATTCAAGGCTCGAGTTGAGAGCATGTCCTGGATTAGGGTAAAGGTTCTGAGATCAGTCAATGGAGGGGAGTTCACTTCCAGATGACTTCTTTGCAATCTCTGAGCTAGGGATTAAGAGGGAGTTATGTGTCTCATTGAGAAGAAGTGAAGATTGCAGTGTTGCAAGGCCAAGTGCTAAATCCTTGAAAGACCTCTTCAATAGTTGTGATCAGAATTGCACAAGACAGTCATCTGGATTTGGTATTGGTAGCTCCACAAACCTTTAGAATAGAGTGATCTGGGATGAGGTCGAGGAGGACAATCCTGAACTCTCTACAGTACCAGAAGTGTGCGCTGGAAACCACGTCTCTAAGGCAAGCATTGTAGGCAATCTTGGACAAGGAGGTCAAAAGGTTGATGCAAGTACTTGGAGCTTCAAAGGGTATTACATCATCATGAAGACTTGTTGTAGCGTATATCTCTCTAAGACGAAGAAGTATGAGGTACATTAGCACTGATAAGCAGACGACCAATATTCTCACCAAGCCTCTCTCATGAGTAAAGTTTGTGTACTTTCACGACAAGCTTGGAGTTGTGGAGAATGAAGCCCTAGCTGAGAGGGAGACTCAACTTCAGTGATCTTTTGTGATTTGCTTTAATGCATTTCTCTCTGTGAGAGAGATTTGAGGTGCAAGCCCTTGTTAATGCATTTCTCTCTGTGAGAGGGATTTGAGGTGCAAGCCCTTGTTAAAACATCTTTCTCTGTGAGAGAAATTTGAGGTGAAAGCCCTTGTTCCACCTTCTGGGAGTAGCCATGGTGGATGTCATTTTGAGTGAATCCATGACAACATCACTTGTGTTTATCCGCCCTCTGGGAGTAGCCATGTTGGACGTCATGATGAGGTGACGACATCACGTTGAGTGATTCCGTGATGAGCACTTGTGCACATATGCTTTGCCATACATGGGAGTAGCCATGGTGGTTGATATCACGTTGAGGTGATATGTTCCTTCCACATATGGGTGTAGCCATTGTGGGTGTCATGTTGAGAGAGTCCATGAGTTTGTGTATCATAAGTATTCCTCCCTAGCTAAGAGGGAGTGTTGATGTTGTAGCTGCGGGCTACATACTTCCACCATGTTTGTGAACAATAAATTTCATATAGCCTAACGACTATTCATTTATTGCATTAATCAAAGTGAAGAGGCGCTTCACTTGGAAACTTATTGGGCCAACCCTCCCTGTAATTCGCACCATTTATTTGTAATTATATTTCTTTTGTGGCTGACCTTGTTCATGAAGAGGTGTGACCTCTTCTCCACATTGTATATATATGAGTTCATTCCATTCACTCAAGCATCAAGCGAAGTTCTTCTTCAAGCAAGTGCGAAAACGAATATCTACAACAAAAATTCATTATTACAAATTGAGATCATCATTCATGGAGATCAAATTTATCTTTCAAGAGTGTGATTGTTTGCATCAAGAGTGGTGCTAATAATTTTGGCCTTGTGTTGGCCTATTGTAAAAGCGAATTGCAATTCATTCCTAAATAATATAAGTGATATTATTTGCTAAGTTTTTCTCCCTCAAGAAGGGGGGTTTTCCCAAGGTATCTTGTTGTGTTATTGTGTTTATTATTCTGTGTTTTTGTTTGTTACAAATCTGATTAAAACATTAACACATACTACCATATATACTATGTTAGAGTGGTGTTATGCACTAGTAAGAGTTGAATTTTGTGACACGTTTCTCTCATTTCAAAGCATTTGTGAATTTGAATTTGTTGGATTAAACTCAATATGTGACTCAAGTCATTCCAAAGAATGGCCAACTCTTGTATTTATTTTTAATATGTGTTTGTACTTGGCATATATTTGTACTTGGTGTGGTTTTTGTGTAGATCTGTATTTGTGTTTGTTTTGTACTTGTTAAATGTCTTGTGATTGAAGTGCTCGTGTATTAGTTGTATTAACTATTTTGCTGGAAAAAAATTAAGTGAATATAATCTATTTGAACTAATAAGATTTAACGTACTTAAATGAAACAAATGATATTGTTGGACTATGGACTAATTACTTGACCATTTTATGATTGAGTGGATCCAATCTCTATCAATGGTGGTTCATATTACCTACCCCACAAAACAGGTACCTAGGCAAGTGGAAGACTTACATTCTCATTTTGAATATCCGCTTACATTGGGAGCACTCAGCATGTTTCCATTGGTACCGTGTACTTGCACTCGAATGGATCATTGATTTTACTGTAATTCATGGTATGTCACCACTAAGTAAATTGACTATTAATATAGGATTGTTATGATTTATAACATACTTGCGTATTGAAATGAATTGTGTTGTATACTTCATACTTGAGTTCCACTTACTTTATATTGTACATGTATTGCTAATGGGTTACATTTTGGGGGTTGTTATACAATGTGCTTAGAAATACACCTCCAAGATGAGGTCTATTCGCATTGTCTTTGGTTCAAAATTATTGATATCTTCGTTGATGTTTCCACCATGTGGGGACTAGAGGAATATCTTACGTTTATTGAGTTTTTTTTAAGTTTGAGTGAACTTTGGTTTCATGGTGATCTCTGTCCATGCAGCAAAATGTGTAAATATGCCTTTTTCCCAGACAAGGCTACCTGTAAGCCTTTCTAACTTGGTTTTTGTAACTATGATCTTCAGTTAATAAAAATGATTTTTACCCTAACTGAAAAATCAAACCATCTTAAGAATGTTCAAGGATGTGTGTTGGACGCTTACAAGTGTCAATGTACCAGACTGAAAACCTGGCAAGCAAGCCCAGGAATCCTAGACATAATCTGCATGAAAGAAGAAGACTGTTTGAGGATGCTAGCTTCTGCACAAGCATATGGCACAGCAATCTTCGCCTTCCAAGTTACCAGAGGCCATCAGCACAAAGTGAATCATGAATCTTTATTCTTCTTGCCATTTTTGTTGAACACAAAAATACAAATTTAACCCAAAAACCAGCTAAGAGATCACATGGCTCCAAGCCCATTTGCTTATTGTTTCATCAAAACTTAAAATTTAAATCCTTGGCTTGAGCCCGCATTAATAACCTGCCAAATGTCACTAATAATCCAATTTTGCTAAAAAACTGCTTACAAATAATTTGGGGAGATGATTGCAACAAATCTGGGATAATAATCACTAGAATGACAAACATGAAAAACCCCAGAAATGAACCTCCAATTAAGGCCAATGTTTATGATAAAATATAATTGTCAATGAGGAAAGTCAATTGCTTTTAATATGTAAGTTTACTATTAACTTCAGGCAATAAAACTTTAAACAGCTTATTAACACAGAAACAACAGTCTACACCATCCCTTAACATCAGTCAGATTTATTTCTTTGTTTTTTGGGGGCCCGAACATACTAGGTGAATGAATTCTTTTGAGGAATCTTTACTGATTTTCCTCTCTGATCAAAGTTTAATTCCTTCTCAAAATAATGTTGAATCCAATTGAAGAGATCTATTTACTTGTTACAACTTCCCCAACTGTACATCTTTCAGATGAAATTGCAGAAAGGGACAGACGATATTCAGCTGTAGTAAATACTCATAAGGCATGGAAGCTTTCAATTTCTAATTAACATCTTGTTCCCTAGATTTCATAGCTCCAAACATTTCAACTTTTTATTTGAGCAAAGTGCAAAATCATGAAGCTTATTCTCGCTTCTAATCTCTCAGCAATATGAAAGATATTTAAACAAAAGACCCCTTTAATGCTATATCTAAGGATTCTCTTCAATTCAAGGATTCAGTTTAATATTTTTCAGAGATGACGAGTCTGGTTCACTTCTATTCTGGATAATGTGTGTAAACCATGAATGTTCTACAGAAGTTGCCAAACCCTGTGGTCGTTTCATTTGGCAGCAAAGTAACAAAAAAGTATCAGCATTCTAAATCTACATTGATTATCAGAAAAATTTGGACTGAGAGTGTGAAAAATATCATTTGTGATTAAGCTTCAGAAATGCTAATTTAAAATGTATCTTCATCAGCCAATGCTCTTATATAAAAAAAGTTGTAATTGTAAACTGTAAAGAGAAGATGATATCTGCTCTAAATGTCAAATGGCAAGACTTCTTATGTTAAGGCATTCATATGCCATCATGGTACGGTTAATTTTTCATTCAAATGCCTTTGAAATGGTATTGACTAGTTCAAGTAACTCAAATACATAATAGTCTCAACTTCTCTATATCCATGTCAAAATTTTGGGAATGCTTATTAGATATTAATGAAAAAAAAAATTGAAAGAGAAACAAAATCAACAAGAAGAAAACATAACCCCTTAAAAATATGAATGTATGCAGATGGAAATCTGGACACACCAAAGGTTGATTACTCTTAAATGCAAAGTGAAATTTTTACACAATACATGTTCAACGCTATGGACAAACCAACCTTACCATAAATTTGGAAATGGCAATAGCCCACATAAAATACTGCTAGGCTTACTGGCTAGTTGATGGAAGTGTCAACAACTCCAATGAACGCTTAAGATGATCAACTGCAGTGGGTACATCATCAAATGCAAGTGCTCCAACTGCAAATCTTGCTGCTTTATGTGCCTCAGCAATTTTTTCAGGGGGTGGCTGGTAACTGCTGTCATAGAAATATGCAGCTGCTGGGGCTGCTGGCACACTAAAGGTTTATACCATGTCAAAATTTTGGGAATGCTTATTAGTTGTTAATGAATAAAAGAATTTGAAAGAGAACAAAATCAACAAGAAGAAAAAATAACCCCTTAAAAATATGAATGTATGCAGATCACAATCTGGACACACTAAAGGTGGAATACTCTTAAATGCAAAGTGAAATTTTTACATAATACATGTTCCACGCTATGGACAAACCAAGCTTACTATAAATTTGGAAATGGCAATAGCCCACATAAAATACTGCTAGGCTTACTGGCTAGTTGATGGAAGTGTCAACAACTCCAGTGAGCGCTTAAGATGATCAACTGCAGTGGGTACATCATCAAATGCAAGTGCTCCAACTGCAAATCTTGCTGCTTTATGTGCCTCAGCAATTTTTTCAGGGGGTGGCTGGTAACTGCTGTCATAGAAATATGCAGCTGCTGGGGCAAATGCTGGCACACTAGTGGCACGCTCATGCGGTGTTGACTCAACATATGCTGCATTTATACCAGCAACAGAATTGTACTGCACATTGGATTGGAATTCTGGATTTGGAGAGGAATTTACATGATAAGGGATTGAACTAGGGTCATTTCCATTTACATTTTGATAATATGATGGATTAGAAGGGTATGAGATATTGGTCACGGGTTGAGAATCTAAATTTCCTTCATGTATTGTTGAATAAGATTGATAATTTGAGTTATGAGGCTGGGAAGCATTCATAGCATCATGTGATGGAGAGAACGAATACCCTGCACCCAATTGACCACTAGAGGCATCTTGAGGTCTTCCTTGCACAGCATAGTAGGATGAGGAGTGAACAGCTGGGTGGCTCTGGGAAAAGTCTTGTGGGGCCTGAGAATGAGAACCCATTCCCTGATAATCTGGTCCAGGAAAGGATGGAGGTGGTTCCATCATATCTGCAGAATAATGTTGAAGATTTCTTGGAAACTGTGACGAAGGTCCTGGTTTTGTTCCTTCATGAGGCACTGACCTTGCAGAAGCTATTGGCTGGCTTGCCTGAGAATTTTCTTGTCTTAACTGTCCTGGAGGACTCTGACAAGCAAAAAAATCCACCATTAATATCACAAATAGGTAAATGTCATCCACTCTACAATTTGAAGTTTAAAAGCTTTTACTAAAGCTTAATGTGCAATCTTCAACAAAGGCAGATCCAAGAATAACAACGTTGCAGGGAAAATGATATCCAAGTTTGACAATAGGACAGAAATCAAGCAAATGGCATCATATGATAATAGGAAAAAAATCAAACAAATAATATTTGTAAATGCTCATGAGGCATCATATGCCAATATCTCCAGTTTAACTAGAAACCTTGAAGATACCAAAAATTCAGAAACATAAGAAACATTTACTGATAAGAAGCATTCATTTCCACTAATTCAGAAATCTATGCATTCAGGAAATCTGGAGGCATCAGGTCCCCTTTCTTTATCTTCCTTATTTTACTGCTCCCATAAATGTTGGAGGTTTTCCAAATCAATAAAAAAAATAAGAAAAACAGTAATTTCATTATACGTACATTTCCCTCCCATGATGAATCCACAGGTCCTGACAGATCTTCATCCCCACCAGGAGGGCCTGGTTCTGGTCTCCTTCCTTCTTTTATTGCTTTACGAATATCTGCAGCCTTCCAGATTGCATATTTTTGTTTCTGCTCAATCTGCAAAAAGAATTGTCCAGAAAATCAGAGAAACTCTTCAATGTCATATTAAAAAAAAAAAATTGGTTATAATTTTCAATCTAAATTGCAGATAATTGAAGTCTTAGTGAACAAAATCTGCTAAGATGGATACTAGCAGTAAAAAGTGCGGCTAAGGACTGAAACCACCGAAAGTTGAAAACAAGAATTCAGATAATCTCTACTTATATCTCAGGATAGCAATGCACCCAGGAGAGAACCTAAAATGGTTCTGATGTCCTGAAGAGTTTCAGTGGCATAATATAAAGTTATAAACAGCCATGAAGGTAAACTATAAGCGCAAGGAAAGACCAACTCACTTCTGGTTGTACTTCACCAAACTGGCTGAGGATTTCAAAAAATATACTTGCTGCATAAAAAGTCTTTGCAGTGCTTCTGAAATACACAGAATATTGTCAAATGCCAAGACCAGTACTTTTGAAATTCCACATTGTCATATTTTACATATCATGATTATATTAATTATCTAAAGCAAGTTCCAAAGCAAAGCAGTTTATACACTGATGTGTCATTAAATTGAACATTCTGACAACTATCATCAAAAACATTATAACCAACAAGAATTGCAATATGCATTGGTAAATCTGATTCAAAGGTTTGAACGATCATACAAATCTGCCCTTCCAGCTCTGTCTTGTTTGTCAGCTTTTGCAAAAACGTTTGAAGCAAATCCCTCCACATAAAGGTTGTCTTCAGGACCTAATGTCAAAGACTTTTTATCCTACAAATCAAAACCAGAAACAAATTCTAAGAACACAACCACAGAAATTATTATATTTCTTTTGAACATATGATTATAAACTTGAATTGGTCCTCAGTAAACAATACAAAATATCAATGTACATTCAATTTTTTACAAGTAGTTTCAATTTACTTTATCTAACATAAATTTTAAAATCAAAGTGCTGTCATGAGAACCCATAATATGGGGTTATAACAATCTTGAAAAGGCAAATACCTTTATGATCTACTCCTAAGTCACCAGGTTCGAATTCGAATTCGAATTCGAGTTCAACAACATTGAAATTCGGATGAAGTTCGACAAGGAAAAAATTCGAAAAGTATAAAATTCGGATTAAATTCGCCTTATGTAATTTTTTCTTTTTAATAAATATAAGTAATATATCCATACAATAGTCTAAATAGTTTAACATTGATAAATTATTAAATAGATTTGAATCATTACAAAAAGATGACTCAATATGAATGCGCATTTTATAGAAAAAAACTAAGTTGACGAGTTTGAATACATTGGTACATATAATCATAGTTGGAAAACTCGCCCCAACAAAGAACTCGCCAAGGGAAAAATTGGAGAGTTTTTTAAAACTCGCCAAAAACTCGGAAAAACTCGGGAACTTAAAAAATTGCTTATAAAACATTAAAAAAGACTTAGATCTACTTTGTATCCCTTTTGTACATAGACTAGAAAAAATGATATACCTTTTAACAACAGGTATCCAGCTCTTTTAAACAATGGGTGCTATTTCAGACCAACATAGAACCAGACCAGATATTCATTTTTGCCAATAGGAATACATCCCTAACGTTTTCCATCAGATATTTTCCATCCCTGGGATAGAACTTCTAAGTAGCGATTCGTTGGGTTAGGCTGGAGTCACAGTCACAGTTAGCTCTGGTTGGTCTGGTTGATTCACTCGACCAAGGTCCTTCATTTTTGGGTCTGGTTCGCCCAGGCAGAACCCAAGAAACCCGGGCAGAACCCAGACAGAACCCAATACGGATACGATTCGGCACCAATACGGCATGGATACCGTACCTTCGCGTCTTCAAAAATCCGCACTAATTTTTCCGCTCCAGATTCGTAGTGATTCTGTTCAACTTTGTTTCATAGGCGTTTTTTCTGATATCTTTTTTGAGCGCGATTTTCCTCATAGGTTTTCCTGTGCGATTTTCCTCATTTTCTTTCCTGTGCGATTTTCCTGGGGTTTTCATGCGCGTTTGGCCTGGCGTTTTAGATTTTAACAATTATCATATAATAAATTAAAAGAAACCTAATTTAAAAATGCATATAATAAATTAAAAGAAACCTAATTTAAAAATTTCTAATTGTATAGTTTTATTTATAAATGTTTTAATTTTTTTAAATAATTGTGTTCTATAAATTTTGGTATTTTTGTCTTTTATTAAATAAATTATAAAGTTACGAGTAAAGATATATCAAAGTTATATTATGAGTCTGAGAGAATATTATAATAATTAATAAATTTTATAATAAAAATTAATTAATATTTTTAATAAAATAGAGTATTTATATTATCTAACATGAAACTTAACTTCTAATATAATTATTATTTGTTTTTCAATATATATTAATAATGTAACAATGATACAAAATAATGTTTTAGACTGCGAGAAGACATCAAAATGGCTAGTATTTATATTATCTAACATGAAACTTAACGATGAATATTTATCATGCATGTTTTAAATGACATTCAAGTTTATGGTTCATGCTTCTAGGCTGCATATATATATATATATATATATTTACATGTTTTTGTAATTTGTACTAACGAACCCAAGGCAACCGAACCCCACCCCCAAAAATTTTGCCGAAAAGCGAACCGAACCCGGAACCCGAACCCGGGCCGCTACTTAGGTCATAGAACACATTGAAGTGGATGCATATAAGCATACATCAGGCCAACATTTTTATGGGCCTAAGCTAGTTTCAGTTGGCCAAATTGGATGAGTTTCAGTTAATTGTTTAAAATATTTTTCAAGGATTTTATTAGTTACTTACTACTTCAGATTTTGCAAGAGTTTATTTTCCATTTTGGGGATCTTTCAACTATACTATAAAATCCTTAATGAAACATATCTCCTGATTGATGATTCTGATGCACGATACTGTTTGTTTGTTGGTCCTTTAAGAAGTTGATTGTTTCTCTACTATTGTTTTCCTTGCAAATGGAGAGTTAACCCTAGATGTTAAGAGCCTCCTGTACTTTATGCTCGCAATGAGGCCCCACCATCTGATCTGCAGCATTTACCCAGGATTTCATTCAAAGCCTGGGTGTGAATGTGCTTGGAAACAGTTAACAAACCACTTCAGAAATAGAAACGAAATTCAAGCCAAACAAGGAAAAAAAATTAAATCCAAAAAAATAGAGTAACAGCATCACATACTAATGGAGACACAAGACCTAAGGTGGAGTAAAACCCAGTGTAGGAAACATCTTCGTGGAGCTAAGAATAAGTCAATACTGTCTCCAAATGTTGAACAAATTCCAAGACTCTCAATTGCTCTTCTCCTTTCCCATCTTCAGTCATCTGTTTGTTACTCAAGAAGTGCTGATCCTGTTTTGGGTTCACAAGCTGGTCCAGTTCAGGGCATATAAACTGAAATTACTCAGCTTCCTCTCCCAGCTATGTTTCCAGCCTGTGGTGTTTGGCTTGGAAGGTTTGTTCCTTTCTATTTATTTGAACTGATCAAGATCCTTCCCTGTCTATACAAAAACCAATCACATTTAAACAAAAAACTTTCCAGCAAACACACCTTATTTATGCTGCACTTATAGTATACTCATTCAAATGAGCTAGGCATAGAAAGGAAGCTTCAAGCAAATAATGGTTTTCGAGACAGCAACAAAATCACAATACAAAGCATATTGATAAAACCAAGCAATATCTACACAGCCATTGTACTTACTACACTTCTCTTGTACCCATTCTTTGAGTCTCAAATGATCATATGCAATGCATACTCACTTTTAATTGAGTCCTACACTTTCCTGCCATGCATATGAACCTGTAGTTATGGTATCGTACACCTATGAAGATAATACTGTAGTTACAAATGACAATCACCCAGTGTCACACCTAGAACCTGTACTCTGCACGCATATTCAATCAGTCTTGCTCAAGTTCACCAACCTGAAACAATTTTGGGCTAGAAATTGCTTAAATTAACAGAAGAGATGATTACATTAAATAGAGGACGTAGATCACTGTAGACATTTAAAATGTCTAACTACCTCACCTACAAACTACTGTAGCAACCATAGTTTTGACCATTAATAATAGAGAATATAATATTCTAACACCCTCCCTTAATGGTCAATCGTCTAACTAGCCTACAGAAAACAATCTGTAAGTCGTTTGGTCACAAATTCTTCAGAACACTCTGCAGCTACTGAGACCCTCCCTGGATTTGTAGAATGTTGATGACCCAAGAGTACAAAAAACCGTCCAAAAAAGAACAGAGAAGGCTGCCCCTTCTTTAGAAAGCTTTGCAACAAGAGACAAGAGCCTGCCACTTACTCTGCCACTAAGATGAGTCTGCCACTAACCCTCCCAGAAACTGCAAAACTTCGGACCAGAAAACGTCCAACCTGATGTTGGATAACAGAGTTGTTCCTCCCTATCGCTAGCGACACACTGAGAACAGCTGCCATGATTTTGAGGATAAATCGACAAACCGTCGAAACTTTTGCAGAGGAGCACGACGCTTGAGAACAGATTGCAAGAAGCTAGTTATGCAAATGTTCGCCCCAACAACTTGAGGTGCGACCAAAACATATTGCAACAAACCCAAGAGTACAAATCATCGTTTTTTTTTTTTTGAAAAAAAGGTAAAAACCAGAGAGGAATCCCATGCATTTTGCGAATTACAGAAACCCAAAAAGTAGCCATCGATTGTCGGCTGAAAAACAGAGGGTTTGGAACCCTAGCCGCTAGAACAGATTTGCACAGAAATCGAGGCACGAAAAATGAAGCACCCAGAAAAATCGGACGACAACACATTTGAGATATTGAAAAACCCACAAGGAATCTGCAAACGAATAAATTTTCCGCCTTGAACTAGAGGGTCAAAACCCTAGACGAAAGGGGCGACCCTTTGGTGAAATGGTGGGGCTTCTTGCCTGTAGAGCCAACAACCAAGGTTCAAACCTCGCGGGGTCACTCTCTACCGCGTCAACAATGGAGTTTGTTATTTACCCTCATATTAAGGGGAGGTTCCTTGGTGAATTGGTGGGGCTTCTTGCCTGTAGTGCCAACAACCAAGGCCCAAACCTTAATATTAAATTTGCCAGTATTGGCATGGTGTGATGGTTTATAGGTGGCATTGTTGTTCTTGCCACCAAGGTTCAAACCCTGTTGGGGTGGTATTGTTGAATGGTTGTATCCGGTTCATAGCTCCGGTCAAAAGCGTTTACCCCTTGAATAAAAAAAAAAAAACCCTAGACGAAAATTCTGGAACCCTAGCTGCCATTAAAGCTCCAAAAAATTGCAGAATTTTTTTGAAAAAATCACGTCTTCAACCACAGTCTAAAAGATCCTTCAAAAATCGACCAGATTTGTAGACAAAATCGTGCCCACGAAATGCAGAAACGCGTCCAAGTCAAGAAGAAATCGCGCACCTAGAAACTGAGCAAATTTGTGCCCAGAAAACTCAATTTGATACACGTTTTTGACAAAAGAATGCGGCCAGAGAAGAAACGAAGTCGCGCCACCTGAAAAGAGTTGAAAAAACGCGGCAAAAAATAAGTGGAAATTGCGCCCAGAATGTAGATGAAATTTGCAACTAGGAAGAGCTGGAAATCGCATCCAAAAAAGGAGACAAAAACGCGACCAGATTTTGCAGTCCAAGAGGGTTTTGCAGTCGCGCCCAGAAACTGAATGTATTTCGCGCCAGCACAAAAACGTGAAATCGTGCAAGCTGCAGAGGAAAAACGTGGCTGAAAGAGGGTCGCGTCTAAAAAAACGTGAGTAGAAGAGAGAAGATGCGTGGCTACTCACGATTTCTCTCTTTTTTTCCTTTAGATTCTAAAAAACCCACGATTTTCAGAAGCCACGAAAATTCCAACAGAAAACCCTCATGAGAAAAATTTTGGCTCCCAAGAACAGCTTGCGATTTTCTCATAAACCTTGAGCCCTCCTGTGAGGGAGTCAGACACAGGCCAGCTCCTGCTTTGATACCATGAAACAATTTTGGGCTAGAAATTGCTTAAATTAACAGAAGAGATGATTACATTAAATAGAGGAGGTAGATCATTGTAGACATTTAAAATGTCTAACTACCTCACCTACAAACTACTGTAGCAACAGAAGTATTGACCATTAATAATAGAGAATATAATATTCTAACACAACCTCCTATCCACTGAACTAAGCCTCTATTTGTGTTGTATAATCTATTTCCACAGAATATATTGAAGCTACACCTAGAGTAAAAACCTGCCATTGTCCTCACTCAGCATTCATAAGCCACTTTTGGCTATAGAGATTTTCATATCAGTGAATATCACTTGGCTGAAACCTAAGGCTTCCCAACAAATTACAAAACCTCATGTTCCAAACCAGGTCGCTAATACTTGAAATATATGTTGTAATACTTCAGCCAATTAGAATACACATCATTCTCAGCAGTGCAACCTACAGCGTAAAAAGCATACACACCTAAAGCCAACAGAAGATCATACATGCAAAGTTATAGTTGAATGCTCCAACAATCTGGAAAAATTGGTAAGTGAAGAATTCTTTATGTTTGCAAAATCTATCCCAACACTGTTTCATAATAGGGATTCGTAATAAGCTATTTCCATACCCTCATGGCTCTAGATTACATTTCCACTTGAGGAATAAACCATTACGAAATTGTGAATGGAACCAAAGAGTTGAATGAAAAATGATTATTTTCATTCACCCATTGATCAATTCATGTGCGTTATATGACTAAATAAAAAACGTTGAATTCTAACTCTATTATTTGTACCAGATTCAACTGCAAAGCAGGGAATTCCTACAAACTAGGGTTAGAAAATATAGAAATTCACAATTGCGTTCACCGATTTGAAGATTGAATTGTGTCTCATTTAATTTAAAGAAATTCACAATCGCGTTCACCGATTTGAAGATTGCTTTGTGTCTTATTTAATTTTAATTTTAATTTGTTTTCTCTGTTTATGGTTTCGTTGGCTTTTATTAGGGTCAAATTAAATCAGGGTTGGAAAGTAAGCGTGTACCTTTTCCAGCTGCTTCATCAAGGAAACCAGCAGAGCGCTGGTTGTTTTGGTTCGTTCCTTTGCAGGGATCTTCAGCCCTCGTTCCATTGCATATAAACGGCCTTCACAAAAATTACACAAACCCTAGTAATGTTTTTAAATTGCAGAACTTGTGTTTAATAAAAAGATGATTCAGGGTTCGATTCCCGTAGCGGTAATGTTGAGATCAAAATTTATAAATACTTACAGTAATAAGCGACGAGAGGTTCGTGCTTCTGAAGCTCATCAGCTCTCTGCAGAAAAGGGAGAATTAATTTTGCAGGCTCCGTGTCGTTCACCATTATTTTTTTCGTGTGATGATGATCACAATACGTTGTTGTTTTTATTATGAAATGAAGCTCGGAAGAAAATGCACAGAATGACAAAATGTACACACAATAAGTTCGACGGAAAATTTAGTGTCCCTTCGCATCGAAGCAATGTGAATTTGGAACAAAAATATATAACGAAAAGAGCTTTCAAAAGCCGGCGACAAAATTTACACCCGCCAGCTTACGCCAGGGTTTCGTCCAATGATTTAGTTGCCTTTTTGGATAAACAGTTGTTAAAAAATTCATTTAATTTAATTTTTTTTTTAATATTTTTTTCTCTTATTGTTAAGGATTAAATGAAAATTGAGGGGTATTTATTTGTTTAAATTATTCAAAGTATTT
>VDFB02335098.1:0-41777 GCA_007258455.2 Sequoia sempervirens | reverse complement strand
GGTTGACATTATTGGTTTACGATTGAGGGTATAAGGTATTTGTTTAGAGTTGAGGGTATAGAGTATAGGGTTTAGGTTATAAATTTGAGGGTATAGGGTATAGGGATGAGGGTTGAGGGTGTAGGTTTTAGGGTTTAAGGCATATGTTGAGGGTTGAGGGTATAGAGTTAAGTGTATAGGGTATAGGGATTAGGGTTTAGGATATTGGGTATAGAGTTGAGGGTATTGGGTTTAGGGTATAGGGTTGAGGGTACAAGGTATAGGTTTGAGGGTTGAGAGTGTAGGGTTTAGGGTTTAAGTATAGGGTTAAGTGTATAAGGTATAGGGATTAGGGTTTCAAATTTTGGGTATAGGGTTGAGGGTATAAGGTATCTATTTAAGATTACGGGTATAAGGTGTCTATTTAGGGTTGAGGGTATAAAGTATAGCATTTAGGATATAAGGTTGAGGGTATAGGGTATAGGGATGAGGGTTGAGCGTGTAGGGTTTAGGGTTTAAGGTATATGGGTTGAGGGTTGATGGATAGTTTTTAGGGTTGAGGGTATATGGTTAAGTGTATAGGGAATAAGGATTAGGTTTTAGGATATTAGGTATAGGGTTAAGGGTATTGGGTTTAGGGTATAGGGTTGAGAGTATGAGGTATAGGGTCAAGGGTTGAGAGTGCAGGCTTTAGGGTTTAAGTATAGGGTTGAGGGTATAGGGTTGAGGGATAATGTTTATGGTTAAGGGTATAAGGTTAAGTGTATAGGGATTGGGTTTTAGGATATATGGTATAGGGTTGAGGGTATAAGGTATAGAGTTGAGGGTTGAGAGTGTAGGGTTTACAGTTTAAGTATAGGGTTGAGGGTTGAGGGTATAGATTCGAGGGATAATGTTTAGGGTTGAGGGTATAAGGTTAAGTGTATATGGTATAGGGATTAGGGTTTAGGATATTGGGTATAGGGTTGAGGGTATTGAGTTTACAGTTGAGGGTAGTTCAAGTATTTATTTATGGTTGAGGGTTTAGTGTATAGGGTATAGGGTTGAGGGTTGAGGGTTGAGGGTGTAGGGTTTAGGGTTTAAGGTATAGAGTTGAGGGTTGAGGGTACAAGATTAAGTGTATTTCTATATAATGATTCTTAATGATCTATTTTCCTCAAGAACCTTTATGATAGCTCTTTTCCTTAATTTATTATTCTCCCTAACAAATTTTTGACTTTATCTATAACCACATATGGCATTTCCCTAATCACCAAAGTTATTTCTTCAAGTATTTTCTACTTTTTAGATACTAAGAATAATTCTTTCCTATTCTCCATAGTTACATTTTCTACCAATCACTAGGTTTTCCTCTTAAGTACTCTTTTTACCTTCCTAGTACTTTTGTATAAGAAACCTCTGAAGAAATTTCTTCTATAGTTGAATTTAAAATTTACTTGACTATTCAATTGTACCTTAAGCTCCTAGATTCAATGTTTACTCTATGGAAATACATAAGCTTGACCGTGCATTTCTATTATGAGTCTTCTTAATAATTACTAAAAGGGAATCCAAGTGTGGAGAATTGTGCTAATAATAGTTGGCATAGTTGTAGACACTGAAAATATACTGATTGACATCGTGCATTCGGATCCTGACATATTAATATCGTTTCTTCCTAAATCATCCCTCGGTCTAACCATTTAATCAAATTCCCTTATCTGATTAAATTCATCAATATTCATCTCTTAATTAAATAAATCATTTTGTCTAATTAAGTCACTTTCTCTTGTTAATTAAATCAATCTATCTGATCTAATTATCCCTATTTAATTAAATAATCAATTTATTTGATTAAATCTCCAAAGTCTATCCATTAATTTAAATAAATTAAAACCTTATTTGATTTAATCTAACACCATCCCTTTTAATTAAATAAATCAAAATCTTTATTTAATTAGCCTCTTATCATATTCCTCTCTTATCTGATTTAAATAAATCCATCAATTTAAGTCAAATAAGTCACATCATCTAATCTCCTGTTAAATTAATTAACCCTTGATTAATTTAATCTAATCTCATGTCACATCCTCTAGATAATGCAAGTTGCACATGAAAATAGATTTAGTTCATTTATTAAATCCCTATTTTCCTCACAAGGCATCTCTTTGGAATATTCTCTCAATTTGAATTCAAAAATTCCAAGTCAACATGTACATCCAACAAGGCATTTAAAACCTCTTACATGTCCTTTTCCTTGAGCCAAGTGGCATTTATTGCATTCTCCCTTCCCTATTACGTGTCATTTCAACAAATTTGAATTTCAAATATTGGCATTTATTGGCACAAACCCCAAATCTTGCACAACCATCATCCATTCATAACTTGACAAGTGGCACCATATCATTGGATGAATGTTAGTCCCACATTGCTAAAATTTGGGCATTCATCCATCTTGAAATCCTATAAATGAAGAGCTCCTCTCCTCATTTGATCATCCACAATCCAAGCAAAGTTACCATGCTCAAATATCTCTTGAGTTTCATCCACTATCATTGAGTCATAGTTAGGTTTTGCAGATTTTGGCTTGGAGTCTTCATATTTCATCAACAAAGTGGATCTATCTCTTCAACATTTGAATCTTGCATCATAGGACTTGAGAAAGGGCCAATTTTCACATCAAATTGGCACCAATTCCCCCATGGGATCAAGTGTTTGCTATTTGAATTAGGATTGAATCTAGTTTTTATCATTTTCTTTGTGTTCTTCATTATTTTCATTCCTAGTTTGATTGTAAATGGATTTCATGGGGAATCCTTGTTTTAGCTTACAAATCCTTGTCTAACTCGTTTATTCATGTTGTTTTGCAGGTACTAGGAAAAGGGTTCGCACAATAGTAAATGAAGTCATAGAGACAAAAATATCAACACAAACTCTTATTGTTGTAAAGAGTGAGGATAACAATTCGATAATTAAACTTGAAACTCTAGATACATTAGAAACTAAGACTATAATTTCACTTGATACACCAATGACATAATTGATACTAGTAGCAACAAATATCATACCCTAATTTTGATCAACTTTAAACACAAGGTTAGCTCTCATAATTTTATTAGGGGATCTAAATCCTTAAAAAATATTAGCCTACTAACCTGTGGACAATGATTTTGGTATCCAAGGTTCTCTTGCACTTCTAGGGTTTTCCACCTAAAAGGAGAGAGATGGACCAAAATGTGTAATGTCCCCACTCAAAACTAATGTAAGAATGAATTCAATATGCCTAAATGAAATGTTTAAATGCAATGAACTGATAAAAGAAATGACTTATTAATGCAAAACCTAAGAAATGCAAGTTGTTTGAAAACACATTATGATATGCAGAATGATAGAATAAATGCAATAAAGAACAAGATAAAGATGATAAACATAAACTATGCACCTAGAAATGGATGAAGGACAGAGTGAAGACTGTAAATGTCTCTGAAATTCTGGGAATTTTGATTTTCTAACCAACCGGGACACTTACGCCAAGTTGGGCGACTTAGTCCCAGATCAGGGAAATTGTTTAGGAGCTTGTTCTACCAAAAGGGTATCCACAAATACATAAATCAATTTTCAGGCCTGGCAGTGGGACTAATTCACCACAAATGGTGACTTAGTCCACCTAGGAATCTTGGGAAATTCAAGGCAGGAATATGTAGCTTTCAAGATCTGCACTTCTCTTCCTCACAGGTGTTCGGTTCTGAAAATGCAAAAATTGGGCTAAAAGAGGTCTTCAAGCTTCAATTAGGGATTTGTTGAATTGAATGAATTTGATGGATTGTTGACCACTCTTTAACACCTTTCTCTTTGACAAATCTGCATACAAGACCTGCAAAACACACATGCAAAGAGGGGAAAAAGGGTTAAGGGTTGGAGAATAGGGGTTTGCCTTGGTCAAACCCCAATTTGGCAATCAAACCCTAGAAAATGAAATGAAATAAAGAAAGAATGATGAATGAACAACATGCAATGTGACAAATCACCAAACCCTTGATGTAGAAATCTGAAGATATGCAAGTAGATACTCCAATGGATGCTTGATAATGCTTAGAATGCTTGATAATTGCTTGAATGACTAAGTGAATGAATGGGGGTGAAAATGAGACGAAAATCCTTTATTTATACTTTATTTTACCAAATTTCCCAAAAATAACACATCACAGGCCAACCTCAAGGTTAAGAGAATAAAATTTTGCCAGAAAATTAAAATAATTTTAATTTTTGTGCCCTGTGGAACTAAGTCACCCCAGGTGGCAACTTGGTCCCACTAGGGAAATTTTACTAGGTGTCAAGAATTAAAGTGCATTTAATGAGGTTGAACGGGATTATTCTCTGAAACACACTTAAGTAGGGCTAGCAAGTTTATTATGGGGCCATTTAAACATAAGAAAGGGTCAAATTAGTAATGACGTGTCTAGAAAAGCATGAAAGTTTGTTACAGCTCTTTACAACACTTTGAAATAAGACTTGGTAAGTGATAAAAAAAGGTTATTAAGTGAATTATAATGAAAGGGTCCTAGAAAAGTGTGAAAGTGGGTTACAACACTTCACAACACTTTTACCAGACATCCTAGAATTCTTAATGATTCACAAGGACCCAAGACCTAATGTGAATGTGTTGACCACATTACAACATTAAATCTGGGAAAAATCAAACCAAATTCCATAAGAGAGACTCAAGTGAGCATAAAAATGTCCAACTATACATTTTTTGGAGACACATTAAGCCCCCACTTTAGTGAGAGGATGAACTTGCTTTAAACTCACACTAAAGTAGCCAAACATGCACATCAAGAGGGATCCAAATACACTAATGCTGGAAATATGAGACAACAACAATCAAGAGGGATGATCAATCCGTCAAGATCAATATCCCATGGAAAACCAAATACACAAGAACACATGAAAATGATGAAAGAATGAAGACAAAGGAGAAAGAAGAGAGTCAGATTGTTTCATCATTTGTCCATTCTTATTGTGGATCAGATCTAGGTTGTTTGTCTCGAAAGAAACATATCACTATGAGGATTAAAACTTACATTACCAGTGAGAAGGTCTAAAGGGTGAGAAACATACACTCATGATTGGTACACACTCACACACACATAGGTGGATATGGGGAAAGTCATGCCTCAGAATGGGCTTCCCACTCAACCATACCAAAGTTATACCTCTTGATAACTTTAATAAGGCGCCACAAAAGAAAATGACATTTTGAGTTTCATGAGACAAGAAAAACCTTGTATGCTTGGAGCTCATGAAAACATCGATGGCACTACATGCATGTACAGGTTATTCATGGCCATATAATATCACAAATGCAACATGCAAAGATGTTCAAAGGGAGTCTTGCTTTTAGTTCATATGAGATAACTTTAGGGAACATTATGTCTAATGTTCCAAGAGAGGACCGAATTAAAGAATATACTCCAAGAACTTAGAGATGAAAATGATTAAGCCACCAAGAGATTTAATATGCTAAGATAGATCATGTTTCATGAAGGACATCATAATTAATGTCATCCAATACACAAATCACATCAGATGAAGTAAGAAGGTTGCACTAAGAACCATGAAAGAAAATGCAAATGAATAATGCTAATGGGATGTCTCCACTTGAAAGGAATTGTTGCACATTAGGCTAGGAGTAATTACTTTAAAGTAGCAAATGAAAATGCAAAAGACATGAGCCAACTTGGAAAGCCTATTCCAAATATGTTTCTGAGTAAGGCTGTCATGCATGAGGAAAAGAAAGAAGGGATGTTCTCAATGAGACACTAATAAGGATCTATGGATTTGGTCAGATGTTTTGTCATTGTTTTAGAAGAGTTAAAACTGTCATTATTCTACTACATAGAACGAAGAATGACACAAAGAGAGCGAAAACAAAGAAAAAGAAAGATCTGTTTGGGTCACCATGGAAGAGACACAAGATGTCTTGACACTTTGCATTGTCCCCAAAAGGAAAACACAAGCAAAAAGAAAAGGAAAAGGTGAAAGAAAAAGGAAAAGCTTTTGGGTCAACATGAGAGAGACATGAATGTGCCAATGCCTTGCATCATCTCCAAAAGGAAAACACAAGAAAATACAAAAGAAAAAGGAAAGAAAGAAAAGGGCCTTTGAACATGAAAGAGACAATTAATTCTCATCATCCCCAAAGGAAAACACAAGACAAAGACAGAGAAAAAAGAAAGAAAAGGCCTTTTAACAATATTATAATTGAGTTCAATGTCTGTGTCATCCCTCAAAAGGAACACAAGAAAAAAGACAAAAGAAAAAGGAAAAGAAAAAGAAAAGGGGCCTTTTGGGTCAACATGAAAGAAACATTGTGGTCTCAATGCCTTGTGACATTCCCAAAAGGAAAACACAAGAAAAAGACAAAAGAAAAAGGTGAAAGCGAGGTACGACATAGAGAAGAATGAAGATACACAGAGGAATGTCATAAAGAGAGAGAGAACATCGAACAACACATCATGGGGGAACAAGTTACACACATACAAACACAAAAGAAAAAGAAAATGCAAAAATACTAGTAAGGTAAATGCAAGTCAACCGTCAAGCAAGTCATCTCCCTCCCAATCATGTTCATGATATGTTGAGGGCGGGAAACTGGCCAAAGGGACAAGTGCAAGTTCTGAACTAGGGGATCTACCAGGTTCTACACTCTTTGTAGGAGATTTATCATTTAAGCTCATGGAAGAGGAAAATAATGTATTCAGATCATTATGCACCTCTTCGTCTATTTTATTGATCTCATCATCGTCATCCAGATTAATCACAATAGGAGAAGGGATGATAATGTCCAATGAAGGGTGTACCATGGGTTGTGGTTGTTGTATTGGATCGTTTTTCTATGATTGGGGAGGAGGGTCATCATGCATTGTTTCTTTCAAGTGCGAATTTTGATTTTCTTTATTTTCTTCATCTTGTAACTTGCGAGCAAGGGCACGACGTCTATGCCTACGCTCCCTAGCTCCTCTATTTATTTTGGTTTTATTGTTGAGTTGTGTTTGTGAAGGAGCGAGTTGATCAACCATAGGTTGCTTGTCTTCCCTAAGGGAAGGAAGGGAAGGAACCATGGAAGGTTGTTCATCCACTTTCTCCTTTGCTTTATAAACTTGTTTTATACGAGGAGGCATGACAAAGTTGTTATCATTATCTTGTGGTCTCTTGGAAGATGCGGGGGAAGTTTCAGTTGTTGTTTGAGTTTGATGGGTTGGTTCTTCTTCGGGTTGAAGAATTTTTTCATCTAGGATAGGGGTGTCAAATGTGGATGGGGACATGTTGCAGAGAGACAATTCTGCAATTTTATTTGCTTTAAATTTTTGGTAAGCAATGATAAGGAAGTCTTTGTGAGGCGTTATAGGTTCCTTGGGATTAGGCCAAAAGGCTTATAAGGAGAAGTTTCCTTTAGAAGACAAAGGGTTAAAGCCAATATGGTGAATAGTGAATATTTCATTGTCAAAAGGAAACTTTAAATATTTGTGTATGATCGAAGGGACAACTTTCATTGAGTGAAGCCATGGATGGCCTAGCTGCAAATGAAACTGGTCCGACTGCGGGATGATGGAGAATGTAACATCCACTATTTTTGGTCCTATCTGTAATGGAAGGATGATCGATCCTATCATAGGGCAAGCAAAACCATTGTGTGTTTTGATCCATGCTTTTGGTTTATCATAATCATCTTGATAAAGATCATGTAATACCAAAAATTCCTCAGTGATCACATTCTCTCCACATGTGAGATCTATGAGTATCCCATTAGTGGGCTTATCATAAATATGACTGGCTATGTAAAGAGGACCATTGGGGAGATTTTGAACTATTTCCTTAAAGGAGAAAGTAATATCAAGAGATTTCTTAGGTTGGCCCTTACGAGGGATAAAGTCTATCACACCTACCATTTCATCCATAGGATTAATAGTAGTGATATGTGGAATAGGATCAGAATGTTCAACATCTATATGAACATTCATCACATCATTCTTTGGAGTTTCACTAGCTTTGACAAATGAAACATTATGTTTAGGCATGGGATTAGTGAAAATTTGCAAATTTTGATTGGGAGGGGCAACAAACTTATTACCTTGATCATTAACACCTACAATGGATGGACGGCCAAAATCAATGAGGTCTTGCACAAGGTGTTTAAGACACTTACAATTTTTCCTGCCATGTCCATTTTGTCTATGATAATGGCAATAAGCATTGGATTTAAAGTTTGGAGGTAAAGGCTTAGTGGGATCGAGTGGTTTAACGATGGGTAAGGTAATCATTTTTTGTTGTAAAAGTTGGGACATTGTGTTATGAAGAGTGTCTCGTAAAGGTGTAAATTATCATTTCGGATCTCCATAACTATAAGGTATTGTGGCTTTAACAACTGCTACTTGGTTGTTGATGGGGATTAAACTGTAAAAACCCTTTATTTTTCTTTCTAAATGGTTGTGAATTGTTTGGATTGGCATGTTCAAACTTCTTATCTCGACTAGAAGTGGACTTGGCATCACGACTACTAACCGAATTGTGATAATCACAAAGGGAGGTACACAAGTGCATAAAGGAGGGAAATTTCATCATGGTGAGTTTTTCTTGAAGTTTAGTTTGCAAGTTTTCTATAAACATCTTTTGAAGATGTGGATCAGGAATCTTGACATTGATTTGAGAATAAAGTGATTGATATCGTGAGATAAAATCAGTTATCTTTTCTTCTTCATGTTGTTTGCATCACATCAAATTAGCCAAGGTCTTCTTTGGAGTCATATGCACTTGTAAATGATTTATAAATGCATCAACTATTTCATTGAATGAATGAATTGAATTGTTTGGTAAGGATGAAAACCTTTCTAAGGCAGTGTTTTTTAAAGTCCTAGGAAACAGTTTTGCTAACAGTTTATCATCAAGGACAAAGTCACTACATAAGGTGGTGTAAGCATTAACATGGTTAGAATGATCTCCCTTCCCTCCATATTTCTCAAATCTAGGCATCTCTATTCCTTGCGGCATTGGTGTTCAAAATATTTCCAAAGATAATGGGTTGCTTCAAACATAATAGGTGGGTGGTCCATTCTGATTTTGGTTTATGGTGGATATTTGTTTTTGCATAGAGGAGGCGGTTTGGAAGAGTTGTGTTATGAGAGGGTTAGTGTAAGTGGTATGAGGTGGAAGGGAAAGTGGTGATGGAGTGTATGTATTGGTAGGGCAAGTGAAGGGGATGCTTATAGATGGTATTGTGGAAGAGGATAGAACATGCGATGCCACATAGGAATTATGAATGCTAGCAGGAATAGTCGAGGAAGGAATCACATGACTAACATGTTGCATTGTTGTTGTGACTTGAGGAGTGGTATAGGTAGGTATGGATGCTACTGTTGAAGGAGGAGGAGTGTGAGGTTCTCCTTGGCTAACCACAATGTTTGCTGGTTGAGATATACTAGAGGTGGAAGGAACATGTTTATGGTATATCTCAATGATTTGTTTCATAACATCTAATCCTTCTTCACATTCAAGCATGTGATGGATGTTCTCTATAGTAGGAATTGTAGTGGTTGAAATGTTTTCAAGACACACTTGATGTTGAAGATGTGTTAAGTCCTCATGAATGTTAATGATTTTGTCTTGCGGAATGTGATTGTTTTGTGTATCAATTTGCATGTTATTGGAAGGCAGAGAGTTGATAAATGTAGGATCCATGCCTAGTGTACTAGTTACAATACTAGGAGTAGAGGCTTTAGATAACCCAAGATCCACAACAAGTGTATTATCGTGGGATAACACGAGTCTTGAACTTCTTCTCACTAAGGTATTAGCAACAGGACACCAAACACTCATGCAAAGGTTTCTAAATGCAGGTGGATGCAAATGTAATGTAAACTAAGAGCAATAAAATGTTGATAACTACAATTCTAGAAACTATAACAGAAAATAGAAATGCAAAAAATGCTCAAAAAATTCTAGAAATTACAGTGCAAAATGTGGAGGACTAAGTCACCGAGTGTGGCGAATTAGTCCTAGTAGTGATTTTTTTGAGATTTTTAATGGAATTTTATGTTTTTTAGGTTTGCAGATGCAGTTATAATATAAAAATGCAAATTTTTTTTGAATTTTAAATGAAATGCAATGCAAAAATGTAAGCTATATGAGCCTTTCACTAATGCAATTTGTTAAAACCCTAGGATGCAAATTAAACAATGCAAAATCTAATGCAATGTTGATGCAAGGTATGCCTAGGATGTAAATGCACTTGAAATCAAAAGTATTCTAGAGTCGGGTTCACCAAAATGTGGACATCAATTTTGGTATCCAAGGTTCTCTTGCACTTCTAGGGTTTTCCACCTAAAAGGAGAAAGATGGACCAAAATGTGTAATGTCCCCACTCAAAACTAATGTAAGAATGAACAATATGCCTAAATGCAATGAAATGATAAAAGAAATGACTAATTAATGCAAAACCTAAGAAATGCAAGTTGTTTGAAAACACATTGTGATATGCAGAATGATAGATTAAATGCAATAAAGAACAAGATAAAGATGATAAACGAAAATTGTGCACCTGGAAACTAATGAAAGACAGAGTGAAGACTATAAATGTCTCTAAAATTTTGGGAATTCTATTTTTCTAACCAATTAGGACACTTATGCCAAGCTCTAGGCGACTTAGTCCCAGATCAGGGAAATTGTTCAAGAGCCTATTTCTGCCAAAAAGGTATCCTGAAATACAAAAATCACTTTTCAAGCCTGAAAGTGGGACTAATTTTCCATAGATGGTGACTTAGTCCACCTGGGAATCTTGGGAAATTCAGGGCAGGAATCTATAGCTTTCGATCTACACTTCTCTTCCTGATAGGTGTCCAGTTTTGAAACTACAGAAATTGGGCTAAAAGAGGCCTCCAAGCTTCAATTAGGGATTTGTTGACTTGAATGACTTTGATGGATTATTGACCACTTTTTAACACCTTTCTCTTTGAAAAATCTACATACAAGACCTACAAAACACACATGCAAAGAGGGGGAAAAGGGTCAAGGGTTAGAGAATAGGGGTTTGCCTTGGTCAAACCCCAATTTGGTAATCAAACCCTAGATAGTGAAATGAAATAAAGAGAGAATGATGAATGAACAACATGCAATGTCACAACTCACCAAACCCTTGATGTAGAAATCTAAAGATATGCATGTAGATGCTCCAATGGATGTTTGATAATGCTTATAATGCTTGAGTGAATGCTTGATAATTGCTTGAATGATTAAGTGAATGAATGGGGGTGAAAATGAGAGGAAAACCCTTTATTTATACTTATTTTACCAATTTTCCCGAAAATAACACATCACAAGCCAACCTCAAGGTTAAGAGAATAAAATCCTGCTAGAAAATTAAAATAATTTTGATTTTTGTGCCTTGTGGGACTAAGTCGCCCCAGGTGGTGACTTGGTCCCACCAGGGAAATTTTATTGGGTGTCAGGAATTAAAGTGCATTTAATGAGGTTTAACGGGATTATTCTTTGAAACACACTTAAGTAGGGCCGAAAAGTACATTAAGGGGCCATTTAAACATAAGAAAGGGTCAAATTAGTGATGACAAGCCTAGAAAAGCGTGAAATTTTGTTACAACTCTTTACAAAACTTTGAAATAAGACTTGGTAAGTGATAAAAAGAGGTTAATAAGTGAATTATAATGAAAGGGTCCTAGAAAAGTGTGAAAGTGGGTTACAACACTTTTACAAGACATCCTATAATTCTTAATGATTCGCAAGGACCCAAGACCTAATGTGAATGTGTTGACCACATTACAACATTAAATCTAGGAAAAATCAAGCCAAATTCCATAAGAGAGACTCAAGTGAGTGCAAAAATGTCCAACTATACATTTTTTGGTGACACATAACCTAATTTATATCATTATAAATATGAAGAAAATATAAAATACTTTTGAGTTCACTAACTAATATAATAGAAACATTATCACTCAAATAAATAGAGGAAGTAATAATACTTTTGATACAAACTATACAAGAAATCTTAGCACACCTTCCTAAGAGCTTTGACACTTGATATGTGAGCATCTACTTGTGAAAATTCTAGAGTAACACAAGTTGGATCCCTTGGAGGTGAAGTAGCTCTTGAAAAACATCACCAAATTTAATTCACCTTGATTTGGGAAAATATCAAAATAATCATTCTCTTCTTCACTCTCTTTGAAATGTGGCCTCTCATCAAATTTTGGGGTAAGTGCAACCTTATACACCAACCACTCCTTTATAGATATTTGGGTATCTTTTGGAGGAAGCTTATCATCTAATTAATTAAGAAAAAAATGTGATTGATAGAGTCCAAGTCCTTATCCATAATCAACAATTCATCAGTCTCAAGCTTACTCATAATATTTTCATCGTACGACCCATATATATTATACTTATCATTAACTTAGGTTCTTCATCCTATTTATACTAGAGATTCTTGACCCTTTTCTACTAGATTAATTATCTAAATATTCCTTCTATATAATAACAACTTTGGGGTTCTAGATCAAATCTAAAAGAGTTAATTATGTCTCCAATTCTTAGAATTGACATGAAGTTACACATTTCCCCCATAAGTTTAAATGGTTTAGTAGGGATACTTCCTAGATTTCTCTGACTTAGAACCTAAGAAATTTAATTAGATCACTAAATTAAATTTCAAACAATAATTATGGGGAGTACATACTTACATAAAATGTGAGGCTCAATTAGAGTACCTTCAATCATAATAAGAGTGTGTTTGGGGTAGAGCCATTAGGTTGCTATCTTTCTTGTTGCAAATTCTCACTAATGGATTAATTCTAGGCATAGGCTTGTTGTACACTCTTTCATTCACTATGTCATAAAACTCATTACTTATCACTATAATTTCACTCCCATGCCTATTATAATGAAGCTATTGAAAAATGACATGGAATGGGATTTTGGATTCTAGCCTCTAGTTGTTCAAGGAAGGATGAAATTTTATTGAAGGATAGATCACATTGATAAGATATGATGCCATATAAAATTATCCCCCAACCTTAGTCTTCAAAAAAATCTATTTGAGAGTTACAAAACTTAAGAAATTCATGAAATCCAAAATGTGCTCGCACTTTGAATGTTAAAATCGATTGAGCAATCTATATGTCATTACTTTTAAAAATAATTTAACTACTCACATATTGAGAAACCCAAAGAATTGTTTATAAATAGTTTTGCACTTTGTCAAAGGCTACCTCATTTTGTGTAAAACAAAGACTAATGCTTTTACATGTCACCCATGATCTAGGCCCACATTCTTTGTTATTCTCCATTTTTTGCATGTTATCCCACAAAAAAATGTTTTCTCATGGTGTTGGAAAAAGAACAAGCATTTTTACACACTCCACCACCTTTGCACCACCTTTTTTTTGTTTGACAACATAGAAAATATCTACTTTTTTAGATGAAATTTGATTATATGATTTCTAATATTTTCATGTTTGTAATGTTGGAATGTTAATTATGGTTTTTGTTTAATTTTATATTATAGATTGGTTTTTTCATATTTTTTACTAATTCTATTAGATTTATATAGAATTGAATGTTGAAATGGTGCTAACAGTGGAAAAGCTCAATTTTGAGGATTTTGATGCAAGAATAAAACAGCCCATACACTAGAGCCAACAAATTGCATTTTTGTTGTTCTCATATATGTTTTACATTTTTTCATTTCCCATGTGGTTCTATTATTTTACCTCCATTGAATTTTACTTCACTTTTACCTTTTATATTCTCACTTTATGAATTATCACTTTTACCATTTTGATTTCTTATGTTGTCAGACATTTTTATCATGTAATGTTTAATATACTTTTGTTTGTTTTTATTAGGTATAGGGAAAGGCCCATCTCATTTAAGCTACAAAGCCAAAACACAAACTAAGAAATAACTCTGAAGAACAACAACAACCACCACCAAATATCAAAATAATACACACACCAAGCAATCCAAATGAAATTTACTAAAACTATCATCAAGATAATAAAAACAAAATCCCCAAAATAGTATGTAGACCATTTATGGGATTAACCAAAGTCTAGTAGGTACGAAACCATAACATAGCTATCATGAAATAGTAGTCCGAGATAATAAAACTAAGCACTGGAAAATTTAGAGCATCCATATAACCAAAGTAGATGGATTAGAAGGAAACGGGTCCAAAACCCTATCATCCATATAAATAGGTCTCTTAGCTAGCAAAATAGGCCTCTCAGCCAACAAACAGCCAAAGACTTAAAACCCAACAACTTCAAACCAAGCTTCATCCAAGACACACAGGCCACCTCCTAACCATACCAAAGCAACAACTTGTAACAGTATTACCCCAAGGGTGAAGGCTACAAACATACCTCAACCACACCTGTTATTTGAGCTGATCTAAGACCCCAAACCACCACATAACAAATGAAGTTCATCAAACTGAAGAATCATCCAACAACAAGATCAGAACTCAAAGCATCCAAATGATCCAAGAACAAAGCACAAATGGAGAGATCCCCATCAACCACCATACCCTTCAGAGATGATAAAACTGAAAGGGAACCTCCAACAGTTACACTTTTAATACACCAACCCTTGATAATAAGAAATTATAGCACAACAAAACTCCCATTCACTATAGGGGAATGAAAGAGCCCAACAAGACTCCGAAGAACCAATAACCTCCAACAACACCACCCTTTCCGGAACACCAACTTTGGCTCCACCTCAATAGGAGCAAGCTCCCCTATAAAAGAGAGGATGAAGTGGTAACCTACACCACAAGTGCCACCAATCTCACACAGCCACCACCCTGTATGGTTTCACATGAAGGGAGCTCCTACCACACATCAAAACAACCAACTTTGCCTCAAAAGGAGAGGGCTCCACCTATAAAGGAGCAATCTCCCCCTCCATAGGAGACCTGCACAGTAGAAACCAACAAGAAGTCGACACACCCATAGAAAAAGTTGTCACCTCACCTCTATAAAAGAGAGGTATTTAGTGGGAACTTAGACTAAAGCACTAATCTCCTTCACACATGCATTACCCACCCAAAAGGAGCTAATAGAAGGAGCTTCCCACCATGATTCACAACAACTAATTTGCCTATATTCAAAGGACAGCCTCCATAGAGACCTCCATATAGAAACCAACAGAATTTGACAATCTAGAAATTCTAGACCTCACCCCATATAGCCTCACTGGACAACTGGCACAAGAAGGAAGCAAAAAGAAGCACCAATGCACTAAAGTCAAGAAAACAAACATCCACCTAAACCATCAGAAGAACCAATGAGCAGCTCCAACCAACACAATAATGAGTAGAAGCCACCACCACAGAGAAAGCATACCCACAAACAACTTCTCCACACACAACATAGGAAAAACACAAACTAATGAAGAAATCTCAAAACTCCACACCACAACTATCAAAGTTATCCAGGAGGTCACAATTAAAGTTCAAGAAGAATAAACCTTTAACAAACTGAATAAGAAACTTTAATAAACCAAAGAATGACACTTTCACATATAAAATTAAACTCATTAAGACAGAGAGGTTTAGTTCTCTAATAAAGTGAATGAGGTAGCTAAAACTCAATAGACTAAAACAACATCACTTCAAGCCACAAAGCACAATGTCCACATCAGAAACCAAATCACTATCAACAACTTCCCTAAGTTCCAAACCATTCCCATCACTCTTCACCTCAATACCTTTGTTTCACAATTGAAATTATTCTTCTATGATCTTCATGATAACACACCAAACCAAAGCATACACACAACATTTCCTAGCTTGATTTCATATCATATTCATGCTTATTAAATTTACCTTACTATGATGTTATTATTTGAACATTGAATACTTGCCTTGATCATATAGTGGCATACATTTCCTTTAGAGCTTACGCATTGAGCATGGCCTCTTAGATTTACCTCTTAATCTTGCATTGTCATATCACATTTTTTGAGTTATTACATGAGAAACGTGGACACAATTCCTTTTACATTATATGCTTCACTTGCTATATCTCTACATTGGGGAAATCATGAATTCCATTATTATATTCAAATATTTCCTTTTCATATCCTTACAATAGGGGTATCATTCATTTCCCCAATTCCATGTACAAATATATCAATTGCCTTATCATCATTTTAGAGCCACACCTATTTTAGTGAGGGAAAATTATCCTTCCCACTCATCTTTTATGACATCATTACATATATCATTTTCACATTTGGGGAAGCATGCATTCCCTCTTCATCAGTATCTTGACATCAAATTCCTAGACCTACATCACCACTAGGGACCTATTTCCTCACCTCTATCAATGGAGCATGCACCTATATTATAGCCTTATGCACCTACATAAGTGTTTTTTACCACACTACCATTTATATTTTACTATGCTAGGGTAAACCTTCTACAGTGAGATTCATGTTCAACTCATATGTGCTTTCCATGTTTTATTGTGTTACACTTAATTATCACTTATATTTCATGTGTTATTAATTAAACTTGCACATGCACAATGTAGGATTGTGCTTGTTCCATTTACACATGCCCATGCACCAATCTTGCCCTATTTAAATAATAAACATGAAATAACCCCCATCATAAATACCCTAAAATGATATTATAAATGCACAAATGTTTCCCACACCTAAGGTTTGCCTACCACCCATCACCCATTTTAGAGCCAAATCTATTTTAGTGAGGGAAATTTATCCTTCCCACACATATTTTATGATATCATTGTGTATATTCTTTTAACATTTGTGGGAAAGCATGCATTCCCTCTTCATCAGTATCTTGACATCAAATTCCTAGACCTACATCACCACTAGGGACTTATTGCCTCACCTATACCAATGGCGCATGCACCTATATTATAGCATTATATACCTACATAGGTGTTTTTGACCACACCACCATTAATATTTTCCCATGCTAGGGTAAACCTTCTACCTTGAACACTTAATTATTACACTTAGATTTCATGTGTTATTAATTAAACAAGTGCACATACACAATGTACGATTGTGCTTGTTTTGTTCACACATGCCCATGCACCAACCTCACCCTATTTAAATAATAGAAATGAAATAAAACCCATCATAAATTCCCTAAAATGATACTATAAATGCACAAATGTTTCCCACACTTGAGGCTTTCCTAAGACCCATCACCCATTTTTAACCCTAAGCCCTATTTCTCCTATCAAAATCCCATCTAGGCTCCATAACCATACTTTCCCTCTTGAATGGGCATCCACACCTTATATATATTCATAATTTATCCTCTTAGTGGTTGGGGAGATTTACTACTTTCAAGACTATCATATATTGGACTGCCTCTTTGGACTGTCATATATATTGGATTGTCATATATTGGACTACACTTTTGAGTTCAATGAACTTTTCATGGTACTTGTATAGATCTTTATACACGTGCCCTTGCATTTGTCTTCTCTTTGTTTGTCATATTTAAACATAGAGCCTATCACTATCATCTTATTATCTATGATCCTAGATGACTTTAATGACTTCATCCAACTTCTAAGCTTTGTCTTGTGATGTTCACTGTCTTGTAGACTACCCAAATTTTCCAATGTATACATCATGATTACAAAATAACATTTGTGACTACCCAAACCTCCTACCATGGTCATGCCTTATGGTAGTGTATGACATTGTACATCTTAATTATATATGATTAATTTTAGATTTATGTATGAGATTGTACATCCTAATTTTATGATTACATTCATATTTGTGCATGAGATTGCTTTACTTTGTAGTACCATGATGGAACTAGTCTTTATCTCTTTCTCATGATATAGATAGAATTTTTCATCATGTCGAGGAAATGATCAAAGACTCTAACACTGGATGAGCGTGAAGCTAAGAATGTAAAGAAAAGATAAGGAATGAGGCAACTTCGTGAAAGTAGGAAATTGAACACCATAGAAGAAGACATTCCAATTCAAGAGGAACATGAACCATCCACCCTATGCAAGAGAGATAGAATTGGTACGAAAAAGGCAACAAATGCAAAACCTTTGTGCAATGAGAAATTTGAATCTCTTATTTGGAGGTATGTCATCTACTGCAAGTCAAGATGGAAGCACACCATTTACCACATCTCAACTTGAAAGTACATCATCAATCACATGTGAAGATGGGGGTACACCATCTTTCCCATCTAAACTTCAAGGTACGCCATCATTTTCATATATGATTGAAGGTATGTCATATATCCCATCTCATTTAAATATTGATGAAATTCCTAATGTTGAGGCAAATTTACCTTTGAGAACACCTCGTAGAGTTTTTCATAGAAATCCTAAGTTTTTTATTGATATTGATGAGAATATTTTACAACTGATGGTTGATAAGATTCCAAATTGTACTTGTAAAAGATATGTTAATAAGATTTGGAGATTGTTTTTAAAAAATTAAATGAAACTGGAAGATGTCAATTATTTGTTGAAATGATGAGAAATATAAATTTAGGTCT
This sequence comes from Sequoia sempervirens, assembly GCA_007258455.2. NCBI lineage: Eukaryota > Viridiplantae > Streptophyta > Pinopsida > Cupressales > Cupressaceae > Sequoia > Sequoia sempervirens. Next base: position 23,227 of record VDFB02335098.1, on the reverse strand, counting down.
ATTATGAAGATTCTTGGGCTAAGAATATTAGAAGCTTCGACTGAAAAATCTATTGTTAAGAATATAATGAGTGCATATGAGAGTGTGGGTTCCACCTGAAAGGAAACTTGCAGCCATCTAATGACAATTTCCACATAACCTAAAAGAGAAATCAACACAAATAAGACCTCAGAATCCATATGCAAGAGAATAGACAACATATCCATCAAAAGATGACACAAGATATACCTTGGGAAAACCCTCAAGATGGAAAAACCTAGACTCCAAAAGCATCTATGACTCATGTATTATTCAACAATAAACATTACAATACATCTTTAGAGCCTCCATGAACACCTCTAAAACAAAAATCATCCTCAATGCATCCTCCATGTGTTCAAGCATGTAACCACACATCCCATGCCATGCTTCACATATGCACTCTTCAGAAGAAGACTCAAAACTCCAACTAGCCAACCTTATACAACTCCCCTTGTGTTTTATTTTATAGAAATAAGCTCACACAAAACCACCAAGTGGTATTACATAAAACCATGTGACTAAAACCATGAGATTACAAAACCATGACCCCACATTTAATATTGGATACTTTATTAAATTGTTTTCCCCAATATTAAATAAATACATTTTTACAACTTACATATTTATGAATGTTACATACAACATAAAGTGGTCCCAAGAATGTTAACTCCTAGTGATGCACGTACTTCTAGATTCCCCTAGGTGCACCACACACATAACAATAAATTAAACATTATAAACATTATGCAAGGTGTACAACACCTAATTCCTAACATTCTCCCACTTTTTGTATACATTGCATAATGGGTAACAAGTAACCTCAAAACATGAACAAGGGAAAAATCCCTATAGCCACATATACCATAAAGGAATCAAAGTGCTCCATGTGCTCCATCAAAATACCTATAACAAGAATCAAGGTGACCACCATCCCAAGCATGAATACTCTCATCCTCCATCATGCCAATGCACAAAGATAAGAAGCCATTCAAAGAGAAGCCACACAATCTGTCACATCAAAGCATAAGCCCTGCCTCAACTGATATCCCAAACACAAATACTCAATTCAAAGGTATCAATTTATGCACTAGTAGCTATCAATATACATTAACCATGGCTGAAATAACACCCAAAACAAGTGCTAACACATCCAACTATCCATAGCTCCAAGGTATAAAAAACATAGTAAACTCATGTCATCAACATATACACCCATAAACAACAATCACATGCTCCATGTGTAAACCTGTCAATAAAGAACATACACATCTAGGAACTCCCATTGCATGGGTAATGAAAATATGAAAATGATCAAGGCATACCAAGTCTACCAATAGTATCACATAGAAGGTGTTAACAACATCATGTAGTTCACCAAGAAACATCCACAATGATATTGTCATGCCCCAAAAATTTACACAACCACCAATTTTTTTTTTAATAAATATGTATAAACACTAATAATTATCAATGACACATCCCTCGTTAATGAGGTTCTAGGTGTTCATCCTACTGGGGCCTCGAGGGAGGGAGTGGTTTGGATGGCGCCTAAGGAAGGAGGGTGAAAGTGAACTTTGATGGGGTGGCAAGAGGTAATCTAGGTGAGAGTGGGGCAGGCTATGTGATCAAAGATCACAAAGGGGAGAGAATTATGGATAAATCTACATATTTTGGGATCGGTACAAACAATGAGGTAGATTTTTGGGCTGCTCTAATTGGTCTCCAATATGCTAAACAAAAAATCTATGAAAAATTCACTTGGAGGGGGACTCTCTGACCATAGTTAATGCAATCAAGACCAGTTAAACTCCTAATTAGAAGCTTAGGAGGTGGCTATCTCCCATAACCAAACACTCAATGAGTTGGATGCCTACAAGGTTACTCACATATACCAAAGGGTAATGTGCTTGTTGATGAGCTGGCAAGGAGGGCCTCATTGGCTGAGTAGGCTTAACCTTTCATTATGGCTAGCGGCAAGTTCTAGTTGGTTCAAAGTGTGTGGAGGTGATGTTGATTTGATAGGGTGTATCTTGAACAACATGAGAATTTTGGCTATAAGATAGGTGAGGTCTCATTAAACATTTAGTGTTGCCTTGGCCTTTCACTACACATTCCTTTGGTTCTGTAAGGTGTCATGTTAGGCGGTATGGACACTCTAGTTAGGTTGGAGAGCTCGACATGACTAATGTCCTTTATGGGGGAGGTGACAAAGAAGAGGCTAGGAATTATTTTTAAAACCAATCATGGGTTGATTCTACATGCCCTCAAGATGGTGCTTGGTGGGGAATTTCTTTGAACGTATCATCACCACAAGGTGAATTCAGACATCTCCGCCATGTTCCTTGTGTTAGTTTTGGAGGCGGGGGAGACAAAGGAAATGGATCGATTGCTCTATAAGAAGTTGGTTTGGGGGAAGTTTCTACTTGGCCTTGATGATGTGTTGGAGAATTATTAGGTGGGTCGAGGTGTGTAGCTGCCAAACGAGTATTATATACTTCACCGACATGGGAAGCCCCTAGAGTGGTACCTACTTTACAAATGATCTAGCTTCCTTGCCCAAATTTCATGAGACGAAAAAGAAGAGCATTCAATTCTTGAAACAAATTTTGAGTCTAGTTCCAGATGAGGGGGCAGGGTGGCTGCAAGTGTACATAACAACGAAAGGCTTGGTTGATACTTTTATCACTTACCATCTACTGATACATTCACTATATTATTCTTGAAATTGAATTACTCAACTACTAATTTGTTTAATATTAGAGGAATGATACACATTTGGTGTGCGAGAGACCAACTTCACCCTCTATCCAAGTGGATCATCTAGAAAACCCATTTCCCTAAATAAAATTCCTTAAAAGAAAGTACATTTCCTTGATTACTTTCATGGTGCTTATAAGACTTATTGAGTGCACAAAATATCAATTTTTACTACAAAAGAATAATTATTTGTGTACTTGATTTGTTTACTTATAATAAATTAACATGATTCCAACTTTAATTACTATCTTAGCTAAGGATAACAATAGTCAATCATTAATATTCTAGTTATTATCGAAATCCAAATAATTAAATTAATTTAGAAAAGAAAACAATTAATTATAACACTTAGAAAACTAATCATGCTTAATTTAAGGAATCATTCCCTTTTTAGAATTATTGCAACCCAAAAAGTATCATTAATTACAAATTTCTGCTCACCTTCATAAACTAAGTAATCATATTTTCTTTTTCTTCTAAATTATTTTCATTTAAGTTCTATTAAAATCTTAATTAAATTTTAGTTCCTTCAGGTCACCAAAAAAATTGTGAATCCATAAATCTCAACTAAAACTCATGTTTTAAAGTTAATTGGAATAAAAGAAGAAAACTACTATTTAAAATTGACTTTTAATTCTTTATTCCTCAACTTTCTAAATTTCTTTTAGAAATAAAATTAGTTTTTTAATAAAACAAATGAAAGAGATGCAATTTTCTTTCTTTTCTTGTTTGATTTATTAGATGATCTAACCAAACAAGAATTTTTAATTAGAAACTCAATTTCTTAACTAAAAACTAACTCAACCAATTTGAAGTTTCTTTTAATATCTCTTCTTCTCTTTTATTGCCTTTGGATTGATAAATATTTTGAGTCCCTTCACATTTATCATTGATTCATATTTTATTTCTTTGTAGGTATGAAGGAAAAGAAGAATTATTTTGTCAATTTACTTAGTTATTTTCATTCATACACACACACACACACATATATTACAAATCTTATTCCCCATATATTGACCAACTATTTGCAGTTTGTATTCATTCTTTATTTACCGGTAAGAAAATATTTCAGATTGAAAAAAATAAGTCCCAAAACACCAACATTTATTTTTTAGATATTCAATTATATGAAATACACATATAATAATAAAATATGATAGTATCCTTCCCACAATAACAACATTATCAAGCTTTGCGATGGCTCCATCTGCTGCAATTTCTTTCGCTCGCTTTGCTGCTTTTTCTTCCGCCCCCTTTGTTGCGTTTTCTTCAGCCCTAACTCCTACATTCTCAACAACGAAAGGCTTTGGCAATAGAGCCTGTGGTGACGTGGTGAAGGCATAATTTTCACCCAATTCGTGCCCTAAAGCTGGGGCTAGGGCATCCCAAATTTTGTGGGTTTCTGTGTGGGGTGGGGAGGCCGGCTCACCTCGCAAACCCGAGCCATTTAAAATGGCCTTGGACCTGGATAGCCCAGATGTGTTACGGGGAAGAAAGAATCAGTTGCCGGGGGCCTCAAACCCCTTTCCTTCTCGCTCCGACGTTATGCTGAAACCCCCTTTTTTCATCTGAAATACAAAAACAACCCCAGAAATAAGTCTGGACAACATTGCATATGCCAAAAAGGAGTATTTGAAAGACCATGCTTTGATTTGCAGATTCATGAGAGTATGGCCGAAGTTGTGTGACCTCCACACCTAGATAAGCAAAAAATGGAAAGCGTATATGGAAGATGAAATCAACATTTATCCTTGCGCAAAGGGATTTTTTATTTTGGAATTTGCATCTCTTAAAGATAAGGAACTAATCCTCATTACAGGTCTTTGGTTCTATTAGGGTGATTTTTTATGCATTAAGCCCTAGTTCCCTTCCTCTGATCCTCGAACTAAGACGTTTTCCTCAACATTTCTCTAGGTAAGATTGCCCTATCTTCCTCTGCAATTTTGGGAAATTGAGTGTTTGATTGCAATTGCCAATGGTTTAGGAAAGTATCACAACATTTCAAAAGAAACTATCAATTATGAAAACTCTACTTGTGCACGTTTATGTGTTGAATTCGATTTATCCAAAGGCTTGCTAGCTAAAATCTCATTGAAAGTTGGAAATAGACATTGGAGACAACCAGTAGATTATGAGAAAATTGCTTTTAGATGCAGGAAATGTTTCTCAACAACCCATGGCACCCCACAATGCAACAAGAAGCAAGCTAATGTGCAGGGTGAAGCCCCTTACTAGCCTTCTTGGTGGATTGGAGATTCCAGCCACTATGTAATTGCTCCCTTGGCAAAGGATGCTTCGTCTTCTCCAAATTCCTTACAAGAAGTGTCTCCTTTTTAGTGCTCTCCTCCCTCATTGGTTCCACAAATTTCAAATCAAAGGTGCTCATCAAACAATGCTCCTGAGGTAGTTGAAACCTCTGTCAAGCCTTCTATTCCATTTTCATTAGAGAGATCTGATATGCAGTTTCTTGATTCTTCGGTGATCATATCTGAAGTAGAGACAAAGCAGGAAAATGACATCGAGAAAAATATCTCCGATAAGCCAGAGCTAGAATGGGAAAAAGTAAAAAGGAATAAATCTCCACCCTTAAGGGCCAAACACTCAATGACATTGAGATTAGCAAAATCCGGGGTGAAAATTTAAGTATATGTAATCATTTTTTAAAGTAATAGAAAGAGTGTTATCCTCTCTGATAGCAATTTTCCAAAAAAATATATATATAAAATAATAAAATATGATATTTATTGTTGTAGACTTCAACAAATAAATCAAATTTCATGGCGACTGCACATAGTATATTTTTTTAACTAATTAACATTTTTGGGTTGGCATTTGTTGGGCGCCATGTCAATGACCCATAAAGGGGTGTCGTGGCAGCCTCCATGGCCACAACCACCATTTTTTCCTAATGCCAAAGAAAATGTGTAGATTGACAATTTATATATATATATATATATATATAAGTTTGGAATGAATATGTATACATTAATTTATAGATTGAAATAATTCGAGGAAGAAGCAAACTGAAATTTATTATATATTTTGTAGTCGACATACAATTCCATGAGTTGTTGCTTATAAATTCAATTTCCCTTTTTTATTTAGGTAACTTATCGATGCATTAGGGAGGGGGAGAGCCTCCACCCATGGGGTCGACTTCCCCACGCCGGCCATGGCGGCCTGAGCAGGCTAACCATGATCAGTTGGGGGGTTGCCCTTAAAAGTTTTTATTTTTATTTTAAATTTATTTCAAATTAATACTTTATTAAATTTAGTCTATTCTAGGCATTTAATAACAATTAAAATTATTTATTATATACCATCCATTTACCATATAAAATATTTATACAATGTTTGTATTAATTAATACATACATCTATATAGTTCATAATTAATTGAATTATTTATTATATATATATATATATATATTAATCAAATTGCTACTAGGGGGTAGCTCCCATTGCTTTTATGAGAAGGAAAATACAAGCATCTACTGCTATAGCAGGATAGAAAAATGGTCACATGTGACCACTCAAACTATAGGGAGTTGGGCAAGCCTGCGCTGTGGTTGAGATAGAGAGCAAGCCAAAGCCTCAGGAAGGAAGAGACTCCTCTGACCTCAACAAAAAAGTTAAATCTTTCCAAGTGGCTCTATCAGAAGAAACAATTTGATTTTTTATTTGATTAATGGCGTGGTTAGCTAGGGCATACACCAAACTATTGGCTTCTCTAAAGACGTGCTTGATGGAGTAATCTGGTAGCTTATGCATCAACATGTGAATGTGGTAAATCTTGTGAGCAAGTTTCCAGATCGGGGTTTGTCGAGTGATGATGGATCTTATAGCATTGAGGGAGTCACCTTCTATTTCAAAGGGCGCTTGGTATTTCTGGCAGCTCATAAGACCTTTGTACAGAGCAGAGAATTCTGCTTCATTGCTTGTTCCTATCGACAAACAGAGCCAGCTTCAATTAGAGCACCCAAATGATCTCAGATAATGAATCCAGCTCCGGAGGCCCCAGGATTTCCTCATGAGGCCCCATCGAAATTCATCTTCAATTGCCCAGAGGGTGGACATGACCACTTTTCCATTTTCTACTTGAAGTTGAGGGTGATTGAAGAGAGAGTGCCTGATCAAGAGGTTTTAATGCATCCTATATTCGTTGGTGTTGGCGTGGGGGTTAGATCTTGGGGAGTCGGTGAACAAGGTGAGGCGTACAATGCAAACTCTGGTGCCAAAAAATTTCCTGGGAGGTATGGAGGGAATCCTAGAGCGGGCGATACCAGGTTTTGGGTTGGTGAAGGTAGAAGGGTTGGATGGTGGGGGCCTAGAAATGGAGGATTTGAACCACCTGTTTATCAGATGGCCAGAAGGACGAACTAAGGACTAGTGACGAGACCGAGCAAAGCGTGGGTGGAAGGCGCTAAAGATTTGTGCAAAATTAGCAGAATTAGAAATGGCAATTGAAGATTTGATGGAAATTGCCAGAGAGGAGAAGCGAGAAAAGAAAGGACTACGTTCACACAAGAACGTGAAGCCCTTAAGGGAAATTCTATGGTTGGAGTTGGGCAAGCCTTCGACGTAAAATGTGTAGCTCTGGCCTTTGTGCAACTTAGTTTATTTTTTGTTTTATCTCTGTATATGAGTCAATTTTTTGGCATTTTGCCTGGATATGCATTGGAATGTAAATCTCTGTAAAACTCTGGGGCTCAGGAAGAGCTTAAGGGGTAGTTGTTAGGCATGAATTTTTGAAGCGGATAGCTTTTTGGGTTTTGAGGTTGGTTAATTAGCTTTCTTTAAACTTTGGACATTACTGGAAGTATTTCTGTATATGCTTTATTTTCATTTTCAATAAAAAACTATTATCACCGATCTAAAAAAAAAAGAGGTTTCAATCCATCCCAAATGGTAGTCATTTCCTTGTCCTATTTTGTGTACTTCCTTGCCTTTGATTTATGCACTCTACGGTTTAGATGCTCAATGATCCCAATTTCAATTTGAGCAATTAGCGAGGCTACAGACATTTGCTTGTCCTTAAAAATGCGAGCTTTCACTCTTTGCACAGTAGCCACACAATCATCATGGGGACTTCCACTTAGAGATTGCTCCATAAAGAGATTGTTTTCTTCGGCCACCCATGAAGAACTTCAACAATCGAGTTTTGGAGAGGCCCTTGCCACCCTAGTCTGAGCTAGAAGAATTTCTAGCACTCGGGCGATGTCACATTGGAGAAGTAAATGGTCCAAGGTTTCTGTGTTTTGGTTGCATAAAGGACAACGAAATGGACCTGCAAAGCCCAGTCGCTCCAATCTATCTCCAGTGAGAATGCGCTGGTGCAAGACGGTACACACGAAGGCTCTCGCCTTTGGGAGAACTTTCAGATTCCAGCAGAGGTAGGAGGGCCAGTTGGGGCATATATATATATTCATGTAATATACATATATACACAAAGATATCTCCAATTAACTTTTAATATATTTGTATACGAGAGTTTAAATATATATTTCTCATAAATTATAAAGAAAGTATTTTTCTTTTTATCTTAAAATTTTAATTGAATACAAATATTTAATAGTACAATTTAATACATGATAGCAAAAGTCTATTAACCCAATTTTTTTATAATCCAATTACCAATTATAGCCCAATCAGATAAATGTTATCTTTTCTAACTATTATTTTCCACCAAAATTTATTTCATTGAGTCTAAATTTCCAAGGATGGCTACATGTTCACACACTTTGGAAACACGTCCTAATGGTCTGTTTAAACCCTAAGAGAAATTTAAATATTGATTTATTTCTACACACATGAGAACATCATAGCGAGCATTTCATTTTTCTTCTTTGAATTAGCACAACACCATTTAACCAACTACACTCTAAATACTAGTTCACCCAAGAATACCCATAACCCTCATACACCAACTTTGTAATCATAAATTTGATGAACTTCCCAAGATAGTCTTCGACTTTGTTTTTGAACCTAAAAAGAGAATCATTAGAATGTCCACCAAGGCCAATGACTCTCACCCAACCATAGGGTTGAAAATAAACCCACCCTTGAGCTCTAAGGGTCACATAACTCTCCCCAACATACTTTACACATAGGGTTTCAAAGACCCCACATACCCACATTACTAAGCTTGACATAATTTAACCATTCATTCACATAATTTTAAATGCTTTATTTTAATATACAAAGTGGTTATTCATGTACAACTTTAACAAGGTGGAACTCCTACCCAAAATAACCCCAAACAAAAACATCACAAGGGATCCAGCATTAAATCTCCACATAGATTTCAAGCATAATTTAACATACCAAACATTCCTTTACACATTAAACAAAGATTCAACAAAAAGGGGTAGACCTTACCAAGAGAGTTGCTAACCAAGTTGTGGGAGCATCTCCTTCCAAGCCCTCTTCCTTTCATTCTTCACCAAGAGTCCCCCCCAAAAAAATGAGAAAGCATTCAAAGACAAGAGTAAAACCAAAATCAAAAAGAGAGGAGCCCCTTCTCCTCCCAAGAAGAAAGATTAAATAGAAGGACAAAGGCAACCACCTTTCTATAACTTCCCAACCATCTAACCAACTCCAATTTTTGCCACTTTTCATAAGTGGGAAACTAGAGTGGGTTTTATACTTTATTAAAGGGGTTCTATGACATAAAAACACCCCTAACCCATAAGCCTACCACCTAGGGAACTTTTTAAACAATTAAGACCACATAAAGACTTCATAAATAATAAAATAAGTAGTCACAATAAAAAAATTAACTCAAGGAACTAATAAAACAAACTGTCACATACACACAACCCTTGCCACACAAAATAAGGTTAAATCACATGTCCTTAACAAGACTGAAAATTTGACAAGGAAGTAGCTATGTGACCCCCTAATCCACATTGGCCAATATCACCTATTTACTCAACTAGAAAAGTGTCAGTAATATTACTCATGATCAATAATAATCAAAACAATGGCATATGAAAAATAGTATTTCAAGAATACTAATCAACTATAAATTTAAATTCAATAATCTACACAAGTTTAGCATATAATTTAATACTCCCTTCTTGCATAATACCTATTAGAGTCAAAAAATAATTGATCATGCTATTTATTACCAAAACATCACCACTTATGTCAATAACCAATTTAACTTATAATAAATAATACTACAAGTAAACATTGAATATCAATCATCATCTTTGTAATCACACCTACTCACACGCATAGTATATAATCACCTAACATAATATATAATCTTACTAATAATTAAACATCTCTATCATTGCATACTTACGCAGACTATAATGGAAGTCATTTGGTTATCACAAGAACTCAACAACCATTAGTTAAATAGGGTTAGCCAATTTTCCATATCCGTTAATAATTGAAGTATGAACATATTTGATGTATAGGAACAACCATCACTCATGTATATTATCCAACATAAAAGAACATAAGATATTGGGTATAACCATCAACGACTCATAGGATCAACAAGATCACAAGAGATGGGGTCTTACACTCCCCCCTAGGATTGGGCTTTCTCTAGGAAGTCCCCAAAAGTGGGGGTAAGCACAAGCACTTGGCAATAATCCTTTTGCAAAAAATAATTTCCAAATATGATAATAAAATATTTTATCTTCTAGGATAAAATATTGGAGTAAACCTTATAATTAACTATCAACACAACCCAAGGATGATTTATTCACGTTACACATATCTCAATTCCACATTACTTCATCTATCACTTAGATGATTATAAAGGACTACACTATACATATGTGTGTGTGTATGTATATGCACTTCAATCATCATTACTTAGATAAATAGGTCAATCATTTCACAATGTAACATAATGAATTTATATCTTAAGCAATCACTCATTTCCTTTTATCATGATGATTCTTATCATTAATCTATAAGAATCACATAAATTGGTTTACAACACACACATCATTGACACAACACTAACATATCACATAGTTTAGGCAATAGAATTTATGAGGAATGATGCCAATGCCATATCACTGATCTAAAGCAGCTGCCATCACTGAATAACCATGACAATATTAGGAAAGATGGTCTTGAGGCCCTCTCTAGAACCCCTACATACATTTCCTAGTACCTTCCCCTTTTTTGTGTAAGGGGGTTAGCCTCCAAGAAGGAAGGTACAAACAACTTAGGATTGATCCATACCTTTTGGAAAAGCAGTTGAAGCTTGATCCATCCCTTCTCCTTCCTTCTTCTCTTTGCATTAATTTTGACATCATATGATGGTGTATCTTGTGTCGTTGCTACATGCATGTGTCTCTTTATGCCTTTGTTGGTTTGCCATGGGATCTTTGATCTTGGGGGCTTGGTCATCCTCCTTGGTCTTTGTCATCTTATCTTTATAACAGTTGTACAATTCGACCTCTCGACTTATTTGTCTACTTTAGTGTGAGTCTGAACATAAGTTCATACTCTCACAAAAGTGCAGGCTAAATGTAGTGTAGAAAATTGTATACCTTTATAATTTCACACTATGTTTGCATCCCCTTAATTAATTAAACTTAATTAAGCTTCTAATTGACCAAATTATACATTCCAAAGCCTTATTATGCCCATTTTTTGAAAGGGAAACCTATGTTAAACAATTGCTAACATTATTTAAATCAACTTGGAAAATGAGCGTCTTGGATTTAGGTCATAGGACCCATTCACCCAAGGGCGAATAGGTCTCCTTTAAGTCCCAAGACCCAATTTTTAACATGTTTTTGGTAGAATTTTAATGATTCAAATTCAAGTTTCAATTGTTGGCTTTTGGAATCTAATTTTTGAGAAATTAGGTCAACACCTATAAATACATAGTCTTTTTATCAATTTAAATCTAACACACTTTATGAGAGCAATCCTAGAGAAAAATATTATTGTAAAGAGCATTGAAGAGTAGATTCATTAGACATCTACAGTAGAAATCAAGATCCTATCATTATGTCAAAGTTCATGTGTGTTCATATCATGTTTTGGAGCTAACATTGTGATGTAGGTTTCAAGCATTCAAGCATCAAATCAATCAATCAAGCCAATTCATGCAAGATCCAAACCTTAGAGTGATGTGTTTGACTTCAGTCCTCTAAGGGCAACCATAAGGGTTTGGTGAGTTGTAACAAGCATTCATTCATCAATTCCTTCTTTTCATCATTATTTCATTATCAAGGTTTAGTTACCAAACATGGGGTTTGACTAAGGAAAACCCCCATTCACCCAAAAAAACATTTTTCTTCTCTCTTTGTATGTGCAAATTTATAGGTGAAGGATTGAAGATTGATCAAAGGAGCAATTTTGCAAAGTTGTCAAAGTTTTCAACATTATTTTCAAGCCATAGAAACTCACAGATTTTATTTTCGGCTTTATGAAAGTCAAACCTAGAGAAATCAAAAGTCTAGATCTAGGATCTAAGGACTGCAAAATAAGATTTTGGACCCCTGCACTAGGACCCATTCACCCTAGGGCGAACCAGTCCTGCTATAGAGCTTATAACCCACTTTTTAGGCTAGGTACACACCATTCTACACTTCTCAGATCTGCCTACAAATTACTTTTCTATTTTTGTTATCATAATGTTCTGCATTTCAAGCATTAGGTCATATAGTTTAGTTAGTTTATGCATTTTAAATTCATCTCCCAAAGTTCCAATCATTCATTTTTGTCATAAGAAAATAATAGACCTTCTTAATAGGGTTGACTCACCTCAAGGTTGAAAGTCAATCCTATCCTTGGGAGATCTCTTTTTCTAGTTAAATTAGGGAAAGTGTAAGCGTGTTTAAACTTTTAGATCATATTAGTAACCACATTCCTACCCACACATGCTTCCATTTTTCTTTGTTTCATTTTGGTGAACCTGACATTGTACATCATAAATTCTGATTTGGAAGTCTTTAAAACCCTAGATCTAAGATTTGCATTAGTTAGTCTTGTATTTCATTAAGGGTTTCAAAATTTCATCTTGTATCTTTAAAATTGCATTTTCCATCTAAAAAATCCAAAAATATTGCATAGTAGTTTGCATATTAGAGTCTTTCCATTATTTACATCAAAAAATTCAATCAAAATTGCATAAAAAAAGTTATCATTTTGCTTGTTGTTTTCCATCAAATTGCATTTGCATCTAATCATTAAATTCTGGAAATATGTAACTGAAAGTATCTATCTGCAACTTGAAACAAAGTCCTTGAACATTAACTCAAAAACTCAGACTTTAATTTTTCCAACCTCTATGCAAAGACCCATTCACCCTTGGGCGGATTTTTCCTTATATAGGTCAATTTCCAAAATTTGGGCATAAGTCTATCTCTGTTTGCTTTATATCTTGTTGTTTGCAGATCTTAGTTTCAATTTCTAAAATTGTAGTTTTCTCTAGTTGCTTGCATTCACATCAATTGGTCAAAATAAGTGCATTGTTCAAAGTAAAAATTTGCATTTAAAAGACATCATTTTCAAGTTTTTGTATTCTAAACTTAGTAAGTCCTTATATATTAGGCCTAAAACTTTACATCAAGCTTCATTATGGATATGTATTTTGGCAACATATGGATGTCCTTAAAATATTTGGTTAATGTCTCAAGTTGTATATTTGGATATGATCCTAATGCAATTGATAAAACTCATGAATCTTCACCTCCTAATGAATGTCCCTGTGAGGTGGACATCTTAGGCCAAGATGAAGATAGCATGCAACAATTCATACAAGACTCCTTACATAACCTTGAGAACAATACATCCTTCTATCAATCCATACAAACACCTCCTATCATCCCATCACTTGATATGTTCAACCCTTTGTATCTTGAAATTGATACACAAAGCAAGCCTCAACCATCAATCATGAAAGAACTTGTTAATAAGGATAATAGTGATACTCTTCTATCCTATGCCCCTTGAGTTACCAACAAACCTATCAACCTAAAAGAGGGTTATGGTCAAGGCTTTAAAATCTTAAGCAAACAAGGATGTGACATAACCAATGAACATGAAATCCATCAATTGCTAGAACAACAACCATTAGAAGATACCAAGGGACTAGTATATCAAGATCCTTCTCCCCCACCTCCACCTCAACAAGTTTCCCAAACAAGTAAGAAACCCAAGCCCTATAAACTCAAAAAGTTACCATTTTTACATACTATAACTGAGACTAAATGAAAAATGAACCAACTTCTTTGTCTAGGATTGATCACATTGCCACCTATTCAAGAGAACCAAAAAGGAAAAAGTGCAAACATGAATTACTATGTATTTCATAGAACTCTTGGGCATCTTACCAATGAATTTGATGATTTAAAAATGGCATTGAAAGAATTTGATCCTCCTGTAAGATAATATGATAGTATAATAGACTAACAATTGTTCACTTTGCTTCTTGCCATGTGATAGTTGTAGAACCATAGCACTCACTATTACATGTATTACATTTCATGCAAACCATTTCTAAATTGAAAGGAGCACATTCTCATCACCTATCTCGGCTCATCCTTGTCCTACATTTGGGGGGGCAAGGGGTTAGATAGCCTTATCCTAGTATGTCACTCATTGTTGGACCCCTTTGGCTTGTTATCCACCTTTCATATATGATGAGCAAGATTGGAAGGCAAACGACTTGCTTTAAGTTGGCTCGCATGTGTTATAATAGCTTTTTGTGTCTATTCATGTTCTTTGTGTGATTGCATGTAAGTAATGTGATCCCATGTATTATGTTTCTTGGCATGTCTTTATGTTTGTGAGCCTACTTTGGATGATCCTTGTTACTCTTTTGGTGCAAGGATACAAAGGAAGCGAATATGTTGTGACATTATTTTATTTGTATCTACATTATTTTATATGTCATAACCATTATCTTTTCACTTGTCTTGTGTTTTCCTTTTGGAGATGACAAAAGGAATTGAGACATTTAGGTCTCTTCCATGTTGACCCAAAAGCTTCTTCTTTGTTCTCACTATCTACGTGTCATTCCTCCTTTGTGTTCGTTGTTCTACAAGTATTTGGGGAATGATGATGATTCCAAGCTATATTATATCACTATAGCAAAGACATACACTGACCCCAAATCCGTAGATCCCTTATGTGTTATCTTAGGATTGCATATGGAGGGAAATCTCCTTTCCATGTCGTAGCTTTATTTGGAAACATGTGTTTGGCATAGGGCTTTCCAAATAAGCTCTTATACATTGGCATTTATCATCTTTTGCTTTAAAGTAATTGCTCACAACATGGTGTTTAGAAATTTCTTTAAAGTGGGGAGCATTATGCCTCCTGCTTATTGCTTGCATAATGGCATGACTTTATTCAAAGTGTGGTCTTCTCAATTCATGTGATATGTCTTCTTGGCGGTGACATTGGGTTTGATGTCCTTCATGAGTGTGACCTTTCTTGGCACATGACATTCCTCTTAGTGGTAATGATATGGCTTGCATTCCCTAAAGTGTGAATCTTTTATCCCTCGACCAGTCCTCTCTTGGTGGTGATATCAAGTGTGATGTTTCCTAAGGCGAGACATTTCATGAACTAAGCAAAAACCATTTGGCTATCCTAAATCTAATTCCTGGCCACCAAGCATAACACAACTTGCTTGCCAGTGGTGCCTTGTCATAAGTGTCCATCATAAAGTAGCTTGCTTTCTAGTGTTTCCTTGTCATAAGTGTCTAGCATAAAGCAACTTGCTAGCCTTGTGAAATCTATGACCATCTTGTGTGACATCTTATCAAAGTTATCAGGGAGTATAACTTTTGGTATGGTTGAAGTATGGGAGCCTATAGACTTGGCATGACTTACCCATCTACCACCTTTTTGTGAGTTCACACCTTGTAGACCTAGTGTGTGTTTCTTACCCTATTTCCTTAGGGCTCACCTAGTGTATATCAAACTGCACTAGCCCTTGCAAGCATATTTTTGGACAAAAAACTTAGACTTGATCCATACCTTTTGAATAAATAATTGAAGCTTGATCCATCCTTTCTCCTTATTTATTCTCTTTGCATTAATTTTGACATCGTTTGATGGTGTATCTTGTGTCACTGTTGCATGCATGTGTCTCTTTGTGCCTTTGTTGGTTTTCCATGGGATCTTTGACCCTGGGGGATTGATCATCCTCCTTGGTCTTTGTCATCTTATCTTTCCATGTTCAGTTGTACAATTGGACCTCTCTTGACTTATTTATCTACTTTAGTGTGAGTCAAAATGTAAGTTCATACTATCACTAAAGTGGGGGCTAAATGTAGCATATAAAATTATATATCTTTACAATTTCACACTATGTTTGCATCCCCTTAATTAATTGGACTTAATTAAGCTACTAATTGACCAAATTATGCATTCCAAAGCCTTATTATTCCCATTTTCCGAAAGGGAAACCTATGTTAAACAATTGCTAACATTAATTAAATCACCTTGGAAATTGAGCGTCCTAGATTTAGGTCCTCAGACCCATTCACCCAAGGGAAAATGGGTCCCCTTTAAGTCTTTGGACCCAAAGTTTAATATGTTTTTGGTGGCATTTTAATGATTCATATTAAAGTTTCAATTGTTGGCTTTTAGAATCTAATTTTCGAGAAATTAGATAAACACCTATAAATACATAGTCTTTTTATCAATTCAAAACTAACACACTTTATGAGAACAATCCTAGAGAAAATATTATTATCAAGAGCATTGAAGAGAAGATTCATCAACCATCTACAACAACTATCAAGATCCTATCATCATGTCAAAGTTCATGTGTGTTCATGTCATGTTTTGGAGCTAACATTGTGATGTAGGTTTCAAGCATTCAAGGAACCATTCAAGCATTAAATCAATCAATCAATTAAGAAAATTCATGGAAGATCTAGACCTTAGAGTGATGTGTTTGACTTCAGTCCTTTAAGGGTAGCCATTAAGGGTTTGGTGATTTGTAACAAGAAAGTGTTCATTCATCAATTCCCTCATTTCATTATCAAGGTTTAATTACCAAACACGGGGTTTGACTAAGGAAAACTCCCATTCACCCAAAAACAAACATTTTTCTTTTGTCTTTGTATGTGTAGATTTATAGGTGAAGAAGGATTGATGATTCATCAAAGGAGCAATTTTGCAAAGTTGTCAAAGTTGTCAAAATTATTGTCAAGCCACGAAAAATCACTTACCGATTTTATTTTTGGTTTTCCGACAGTCAGACCTGGAGAAATTAGAAGTTTAGATATGAGATCTGAGGATTTCAAAATAAAATTTTAGACCCTTGCACTAGGACCCATTCACCCTAGGGCGAACTAGTCTTGCTACAGAGCTAAGAACCCACTTTTTAGGCTAGGTACACACCATTTTTCCCTTCTCAGATCTACCTACAAATTACTATTTTCTTTTTTGTTATCATAATATTTTACATTTCAAGCATTAGGTCATATAGTTTAGTTATTTTATGCATTTTAATTCATCTCCCAAAAGTGCCAATCATTCATTTTTGTCGTAAGAAAACAACAAACCTTCCCAATAGGGTTGACTCACCTCAAGGTTGAAAGTCAATCCTATCCTTGGGAGATCTCTTTTTATAATGAAATTAGGGAAAGTGTAAGTGTATTTAAACCTTTAGATCATTCTATATTGGTAACCACATTCCTACCAACACATGCTTACATTTTTCTTTGTTTCAAAAAATAATACACATTTCATGAAAATTTGCACATTACATGCATTGAGTGACTTTTCCAAGCCACTCGAGGGGTGGAGGGGGGTGGTGGTTCTCAAACCACATAGCTAGAAAAATCATAATGGCCTCAAACCACTTATGAATATAATAATATGGTGGTCTCAAACCATAAAATATCCACATAGTAACCAAGCATAGTCCCACACAACCTGGGACATGCCAACCGAATACTAGATATCATAATCATATATATCAGAAGTATCCTATAATAGAAGTTACCTATTCATTGAATCTTACCCAAGAGAACATTATTCACCCATGCATATCTCTATCACAACTCTATAAATTCTGCAACTCAAGAAATGTCTTGATGTTCCATTGACACAAGCCTTGGATTTTTGTTACTTTATATTCTTTTAGTAAATACTAGATAATAAAAATTAAACAATTGCATTTTCTCCCTCTGTTTCCAACACTGCTCATAGACCAAAACTAGTTGAACCATTACCTGTATGTGAATAGACCAATAATGATATCCCAAGAATACTGCAGCTAATACCCAAGTCTTTGAAAATTCCAATATCTGTAGCATTTGTAGCCCAAGTCGAAGCTCATCCAAAGTTTGGAACACAAGATCCATCCTCAACCCATGGGATACAACTCAAAGAAAGAGGTTTTGCACTATGGACCAACAAATGTGGTCCTCCAAGGGAGAGTAGATCTCGCTCAATGTTCCGAGGGGGAAGATAATCTTTCGACATTAGTCCACTGGATAGCACAAGGACAACATCAAGGAAGAATCACAATGTTCTAATGAATGGGGGAATCCCTCAACCCCTAATACACTAGCAAAACACTTCTCCAAATGGAGTGGTCATCACTAGGGGAATCCCAACACGCAACAACAATACACAATCACACATAAATTAACACAAGGGTATACACAAGTAGATCATCCCAAATGTCCACCACACCCTTATCCCAAGTTGGATACCTAGTATCTAAAACTTAAGTCACAAACATAACATTCATTGGTTTCTTACAACACATATTATAATGCACTTTTTAAGCCTTCGGCAACACTTATTAAAAAAAGCAAACACTTAGCCATCTTGGAACAAATAAAGACAACTTAGCACCAACAATGCATGAATTGGTTTACACTTCATATAGTTACCAACACCCAAGCACATCACTATCACATTGGATTTCCAAGAAGGAATTCCACATAGGGGGAGTAGGGGTTCTACCTAGTATGGGAAAATCTACATATCACATTTACCCGAAACCAATCTCACATCAACACCTCCATACTCCACATTGTACCATCCAAACACCCTTATCCCTCCAAATCGAGCCAATATGCACATGGATACGAGATAATCTTATCCCTAAATAAGTATGGGTACTCATACCCCTGAAGATAAAGATGACCCTATGTGTGGGAGTCGCACCCACTCAAACCCCTTGCACATGGAGGACCCAAAGTTTACCTCTTCACAAGATGGGGGTCAACTCCCTTATAAAGTATGTAAGAAATGACACACAACACGAGGAAACACATATTCACAAACCCCAACATTCACATACATCACTTGCATACAATCAATAAGGGATTACACCATAAGTTTCAAAATGCAATATACCACTAAGGGTAGAATCCTTATTTACAAGCTAATATTCATGATTCATCTTATAGTTCCATTGCACCAAATTTTAAACATCACCATTATTAAAAGGATAATTACTGAGTCTAAATTTTCTTCACGCATAGCTATTGCATTTCAATTTTCTGCTTGAATAACTATGATAATACTTTACATTTTATTTAGCAATACTAGTCTCCTTCCTAAAAGCATCAAAACTTTTGAATTGGACAACTTTTTGAAATTCAAGTTACTATCAACAAGCAAAGAAATAAAAACTTCATCCACAACTGAACTTTTTATTTCAAACAATTAACATCAATATTTTCGAATTTTCAAGCATGCCATCAAACATGTGAATAACATTGCATACCATTCATAACAAAAGGTTACACTTGTCTAAAGCCAATAACTCAGCTAGATGACTTCATAATCAATTTGTGATAGTAAACAAATACTATCAACTATCTGGAGAAAGCAATATCCTTAATAAGTAGCCCATGTGTTATGGTGGATTATCTAGATTGCATTTAATTTTTGTAATGCACAACCAAGAGAAACATCCAAATAGCATAAAGGCACACCAAATGCATTGAAGAAACATGCATATATAGAAAGGGTGGAGTTCTATAATGTCGATACAAAGCTCCTTGCAGTGAAGGTGTTACATCTTCCTTGTCTTGTGATGAACCGAGAAACAAAACATATACCCCATAAAATATATGCCCTTGCATGGAATGTTGATATGCTAAATTATCACAATCTAGAGATGATTTCAATATGGAGAGCTAATATGGATTACCAACCCGCCATTTTTATATTAGGCATCAAGTGCCAAAACAACAAAGAGGAGTTATAATATATGGTGTCAAGACACCACTAGACCAATGTAGAGCATATGATAATCTAGTGTACAACCAACCACCAAACTAATAGAGATATAAAAGAGTAATCAGTGCCAAAATATATAAAAATAGTGATCAACTATTCTCAAAATATTTTTGGTTGTTATCATTTACATAATAATCACACTCTAATGTTCTCATAGGAGGGTTTGTATAGTCTTCATCATCAATATCTTTGACGACTCGAGCATATTCAATAAATTTGTTTTTCCCTTTGTGAACCAGTCTATTCTCCTCTTTGTCGGGAGCATTAGTTTTATTCTTCACCATGTAATCTTTGAGAACCTGAAGCTCCCTTTCATCAATGTTATCTCTTCCTTATAGGAAGAAGTTGGCGCTCACAATTTCCTTCTAGTAAACTAGGGTTAGACCAAATTGTCATTTAAAAAATGCTCATTCTTAAATATATTGCCAAATATGCATCTAAATCAGAATGGAAAACTGAGAGTTGTATTGGTATGCTAACATGAATATGTAGAAATCAAACACCAGAAGACCAAGCTCTTGCAACATATAGAAAATTCATAACAAAGATTGTTACAGATCTTGATATAGGTACACAAGAGACATGTCATATGCTACACAAATTTCCTCTTGTAATTTGTAATCACTCATTTAAGACATTGAATGTTGGGCAAAAGGCATTTCATCAAATAAAAACAAATCCAAATGAAAATACATTATAATCGACCTATCTACATGCCTATATGCAATGCCCTATTGAGATGAAAATAATAACCTTGATTAAATCTACACGATCATTCTCATTTTCTTCTTATTACAAAGGGTGCAAGTGGAAAGATATGAAACAAAAGGAAATTATCAATGTCTTCCCTTGATTTTATACTATTCCAATTAAGGATTCAAAACATTTTGAAATATTTTGTTGGAGTGAACTACTTCTATATAAGCATTTTCAATCACCATATACATAGGTCTCATTAAAGATGATATTGTTGCAAATTGGAAGGAAATGGATATAAATAAATACTATGTGTGGCATGTTGACCACAAAAGTGATATAGAGCTTACCCATGAAGATGAAGAAGATATTGATAATGAGATAGATAAAAGAAATATAATAGAGATAAATGAATGGGAGTTCCTATCACAAATGGGCCTTGCTAGTGATGCAAATGTAAATGACCTTGAAATTCTTGGTAGCCATGAATTTGATAATATAAAAAAAAGGGATGAACACACTATACCTCCACATTTAAATGAAATTGCACAACATTTCATAAACACAAACAATATATCCCAACAAGATGACCAATCCACATTAAAGTTGAATGATCCACCATATTCACTATCTCCCAAAAAAGAACTAACACTTACCATTATTTAAGAATACTATAACAATAGTTCCTTTAAGCCAACCTTGCATATGATCATACAAGGAACAATAGGTACATGAAAATTTCTTATTTAATTCATTGCATTAGGCATGTACTTTGGAGTTTAGCATCCTAAAAATTAACCCAATCCTTGTTACATGGCTCTTACAGGATTACTGCATTCAACATACATGCCTCAACTATACATTCAACCCTTAATATTCCAATAAAAGAAACACAACCATTAAAGGGGAAAACACTAATAGTTTTTCAAGAAGACATGAAGCATGCCAAATACCTCCATGTCGATGAAATGAACTTCAGAGGACCAAAGTTACTACTAAAAATAAATAGTGGATTGTGTGAATCTTTCCTCCACCAACACCTATGCTTTGGTGGCACATCTATTATTCTTATGGGTGATTTGGCACAACTACCACTTGTTATGGACAAACCTATCTAAGCATCACACTCAAATACCAAATTCATATGGGAACAATTCACCACAATTATTACATTACAAACAATTTACCATCAACATGGTGACACTCAAAATCAAATTGACATTCATCGAACATTACAAAACATGTGTAATATAGAACCAATTGAACATGATTGGGAATTACTAATGAATTGCACAAATAAATTACTATCAAATGATGAATATAAATAATTCAACTAGCCAATGCACATATTTTCCACAAATGATTTTGTGAGGCTACACAACAAAAAAATGCTCTCAAACTACTTAATCTTCTTATTGCACATAGTGTTATAGTAACAACACACATACAATTGAACATTGATAATGATGTTGGCAAACTTTCCCAAGAAATTTTGCTTTGTAGAGGCCAACGAGTCAGGTTAACACTAAACTTGTGGACTCAAGTAGCCCTTGTGAATGGGTCTCTTGGAGAGATACTAAATATTATGTACACAATTGGCTCTAAACCACCTAATTTACCTTTGTACATAGTGCGATTTGATAATTACAATGGCCCACCATGGAACTAAGATGACCCAAAAACTATACCTATAACACCCATATCCTTAGGCAATCGTAGACAAATACCACTATCCATGGCATGTGCAATTACTATACATAAATCCTAAGGACTAACAGTCAACAAAGTAACAATCGATATTGGTAAAACAAAAAGACAAGGATTAACTTTTACAACTATGTCTAGAGTTAAATCAATACATGGACTACGAGTAGAACCAACATTCTCCTTCGAGCGCTATTCAAGAATGAAAAACAATCCTTACACAATTATCAAGAAAAAGTAAGAGTCTCAACTACATTTACTCTCGTTATAATCTTATGTACACAATTTTCAATGCAACCTTTTGTACATATACTTTCAATAATTTTTTAATTATTATCTTAATACTGTGTGCTTTACAAAAAGCAAATCTAACCTCATATATTCATAACTTCATGGTGTACATGTCTAGGCTTGACATGCTGCTACATCAAGTTATATTCCCATGTTACCAAGATTATATTTTCTCACCTATAATTCCTTTTCTTAACACACTTTGTCTTTTTCTCCACTATGTACTTTTAACATAACAATCACCATGCACTTATGATATAAGCCCATTAACTTCTTGTACTTTTAACATAACAACAACCATGAACTTATGATATAAGTCCATTAACTTCTTGTTTCAATGTGTAGGAACAAAAATAATGAACAAGCAAAAAACTCTTTCGAAGTTTATTCCATACAAGCAAAGATAATCATAAAATGAAAAATATTCAGAATTGAAAATGTTACAAATCTTTCCTTCAATTAACTACAAGCAAATATGTAATGCAATTTTATTTTCAAATGTTTAAAAAAATATTATATATATCTCAAAGTTGTACTACACAACGACA